>DWQW01012383.1:0-10858 GCA_018249695.1 Heliconius erato demophoon | reverse complement strand
CAATATTAGTTAGTATATTTGAAGGTACCAGTCGTGGCGCAGGGGCACAAAGTGTGACTGTAAAACCGACTGGTTGTAGGTTCGATCCCCACTCGGGGAGATGAAATATTTACTTAAACTTATATTTCCATTTCTTCGCTCTGGTATCGAGGCAAAGCGCGACATTGAGTTCTGCCACTCAATACGCAATGCCTCCAGAATTCGGCAAAAAGTGGGGTGTGGAGTGACTTAACACTAGGTTCCCTCTGCCTACCACAGCAGGCTGCTTCACACTGTAGTGTGAAGCTGATTATATTTGAAGGAAATTTATAATATTAAGTTATCCTCTTTGGTGGCTTATGTATCACGGAAATAATATAATATTTTTTGTAAAATACTGATGTCCTTGCCGAAATGATCAAAATGGAGTGAAAATAATTTTAGCTATGTTTATTTGACTGGGCTTGATCAAGACAAGTTATTGTGTAATACAGTGCAAAGAAAGAAAAAGCAGAATAGGGTGTTTTTCTATGTATTGTATGAGAAATTCAGAAATGCTCCTGCTATATATACCTTAAGTGCGTTGAGATCCGCCACTCAACACGCAGTCTCGAAAATTCGGTGGAAAGTAAGAAACAGTGTGTCCTAACACTACCTGGTTTGGTTTCCTCTACTGACCTTGCGATATATAGGCATACAGTATGAAGCTTAAAAAATCGGTTTTATATCTTCACATATATTTATACTCCTTGAGTTCCGCCACTCAACAAGCAATGTCTCCGAAATTCGGCGGAAAAGGGAGAACGGAGTGTCTTAACAGTAGGTTCCCTCTGCCTACAGAAAATATATATAAAAAGCAAATTGAAGTAACAAACAATGAGTAAGTCGTTCAGCTATGTATCGATCGAACCCGCGATAACGGTTCCATTGGTCGCGGTATCTGATAACGGCACACCGTGGCGGTGCGAAAATTGCTTTCGTGACATAAACGATATATTGCCCTATTAAGAAATTAAACTGTGTAAGATTGTATATTTATCTGGCATATTATCTTTATTCTTTTTAATTAGCCTGGTAGCTGGATAGGCAGAAATAACCTAGGCCAGTCACAAAGTGTGACTGTAAAACCGACTGACTGGTTGTGGGTTCGATCCCCACTCGAGTATATAAAATATTTACTTAAAGTTATATTTCCATTTCTTCGCTCTGGTGTCAAGTCAATGCGCAGCGCTGAGTTATGCCACTCAACACGCAATGCTTCCAGAATTCGGCAGAAAGTGGAGAACGGAGTGTCTTAACACTTGGTTCCCTCTGCCTACCCTGCAGTGTGTGGGATACAGTGTGAAGCTAAAAAAAAAATCTTGTGTCAAGACACTATTTTTCGCTCATGGCGAAGCATTGAGTGTTAGTGTTAAATGACGGAAATTCAATGGAAATATGAATAATTCATTTCTCGAGAGGGGATCAAACTAATAACGATTTACAGTCAGATGTTGACTCACCGCGGCACGCTGATTATTTTGACCATTGATTGGATCAATGGCGATAAAAAAAAATAATAGAATTTAAAACAGATATTATTATTTACTAGCACTATTTTCTGATTCCCATATGGAAGGGTACAGAAAGGGAACATTTCCGTTAAATTCAGGAGGCATTGCGTATTGCGTGGCGGAACTCAACGCCGCCGTTTTATAAACTCATAGTATTACAAGTCTCCTTATATATATTTTGAAATCAGAGCCTAAGGTTTACTTAAATGGGAAACAAAGTGCAACCAAAGAATGGTATGTCAATCTTACCTTATAGAAACTAATTTGTAGAGCAACGATTAATACCAGTCCCAGTTTCCATGAGTTACTTGATAAGAGATAGTTCTCATATGACGCACATGTTGACTGGTTTTTATATCAGCTCCTAACACCATAATTCATACGTATTTTGTAGGTATTTATCTAAATTCGAGGCCAGTCGTGGCACAGAGGCACACGCTCCAAACATGACAGGTTTTGAATTCGATTCCCATTCGAGGAAACGAAATATTTAATATATTCATTTCCTTAGTGGGAACGGAGTGTCTTAACATTTGGTTCCCAAGTTCCCTGTGCATGCCCTGCTATTTATGGTATACAACTTGAAGCTAAGAAACGAAAAAATGTAGCTTACCGTATTGTAATTTGACAGACAGATATGTTCAAATGAACCAAAAATATTTGAATATTAATAAAATTTAATGAAAAATAATAATACATGAATAGCTGAGAGTGGAGAACGGAGTGTCTTAACATTAGTCCCCTATGCCTACACTGCTATCTGCAGGTTACAGGGTGCATCTGAAAGAAAGAAGAACCTTGTAATATTCCATTTTTATGATGCAGTTCACATTATTGGCAAAAATGAAGTTATGAATTTTAATGAACATTGCCTTATAGAAGTTAAAATTCTTATCTATTCTTCAAAATTAATAGATTATCAGCATAGTGATAAGTTGTTAGTAGGTCAGATATGTTTATTTGTTTTGAGTTTTATCTTGGCTGTGACCCAACAGATAATGAAGCTACTAATAGAATTGGCGTCCAAAACTAGTTGTTCGATTTTTAAATGTTTGTTTTGGCGCCATTTTTTGACATATTCAATTAAGATTGACAGATTTTAACGTATTTTTTTAAATTTGTTTTAGAAAACGGACCGTGTCACCAAGCACAATATTAAAAAGAGAACAGAAATGGCTACGAATGTTAAACAACTGGGAGGCTTTTATGAGCAAAAACTATAAGAAAGTTCGGGAGAGATGCCGGAAAGGTGAGAATTAATATAAGTTAGTGGTTGTTCAACACTAGAAAATTATTATAAATTTAAATCAATGAAATAAAGCAACATATTTTTATATAATTAAGGAAAATGAAGTCTGCTGCTCTTGTATATTTTTTTTATAAAAAATCTTGTGGTGTTTTAATAAAAAGCCTTATAAAAAAACCGGCTACTACTCAACAAAAATAAAAAAAAAGTGTGTGAATGATTCGTCGTGGTGGAATGTGAATTTGTAGTTTTAATGGCAAGAGCTCTTGGAATTTCTGTGCACGGCACGATTTCAAATCCTGCTTTCGATTTTTTAATGCAGAATTCAAATATATATGCACCAATAATATTAATTCCTGCGTCCGTATTGATTTATAATACATATGTATATCATTGAGGTCAGTCGTGGCGCAGCGGCACGAAGTGTGACTGTAAAACCGACTGGTTGTGGGTTCGACTCACTCGAGGAGATTAAATATTTACTTGAATTTATATTTCCATTTCTTCGCTCTGGTGTCGAGGCTAAGCGCGGCGTTGAGTTCTGACACTCAACACGCAATGCCTCTATAATTCCGCAGAAAGTGGAGAATGGAGTGTCTTAACACTTGGTTTCCTCTGCCTACCCTGCTGTGTGTGGGATACAGCCTGAAGCTGATGAAAAAATATGTATATCATTTACCTAACTTCGTTGGTTTTTTCTGTTATATAGCGGGGAAGTGTGCCTTGTGTTAAAATACATTGTTTTCCATTTCGAGATGAATTTAGATCTACATATGTATTTTCGACGCGAGTCGTGGCGCAGGGGCACTAATTGTGACCGTAAAATCGACTGGTCCTGGGTTCGATCCCCACTCGAGGATGTGAAATACCACTCAACAACTGTGAGGAGTAGAGTGTCTTAACACAGGTTCCCTTTGCCTACCCTGCTGTGTGCGGAATACAGCGTGAAGATGATTAGATTAATTTGATATGTATTTTATGCCAAGTAGCGGAAATGAGGACCCCAATGTCGAGCTTGTTTACCAGGCCAGGGAAAATATTACGACACTTCCGTTCCCCGCTTTCCTCCGAATTTTTGGAGGCATTGCGTGTTAAGTGTCGGAACTCAACGCCGCACTTTGTCTCTTTACCACAGTGCGGAAATGATAAAAATTAAATATTTCTTCGAGTGAGATTAGAACCCACAGCCTGACAAGTTTACAGCCCGCATGATTGTGTCCCTGCGCAATGACCAGCCTTAATAATTTGGCGAAATTAAATTTTAATTACATATAATTATACCTTTTTTAGAAACGTATAATAATTTTTGTTTTAAACCCGCGCCTCTGGGATACCGTCCAAGCGCTCTGACCGCTAAGCCATACATTCTCATCAAGCTACGTCAATTTTTTTCTTTCCTATTTTAATTTTTTTGTTATTTAATTGAGTGGGTTTCAAATAAATAACCATCACCAATACAGTCAGAATGGCACTGTTCCACTGCGTCATAGAGATTTTATTATTATAATCTGCAGTATAATTATTACAAATTGTGATAAAATTCATTTTATTATATCGTTTCAAATTTTTTTTAGGTATTCCTGCCTCAGTCAGACCTAAAGCATGGCTCTACCTATGCGGCGGTCAGCTACTGCTAGAGAAACATCCAGACGAATACGAAGAACTGCTGAAGGCCCCCGGCGACCCCAAATGTATGGAGGATATAAGAAAAGATTTGCACCGACAGTTTCCTTATCACGAAATGTTTATAAGAGAAGAAGGCCTTGGGTAAGTTGATTGATATTTTTTCATTATTTACTTAAGTTAGTATTATAATTTAATATTTTATCTTCTCTATTCAGTAGGAAATTATATCGGTTCGTTTGTAAATTTAAATTGCGTTCTATATAGAACTGTTAAGATTAATGTAAAAATACTTCTTCTTTAATCCTTCGTATTAACTATAGAATTGTGCTGTAATTCTATGTAAAAAAATCAAATAAAATAGTCAAATGTAAAATATTATATTTTTTAATAGCCTAAGATCCCAGCGCCTCAGACCTAACGTCATTTTAGCAAATCTGAAATTTTCAGAATTATTAGTCTTAATATGTAGTTAAGAGGCAGTGCGCATAGCATGAAATTGAAAAATATAAATAATAAAATCATTATATTATACTAATTGCTCTCTTCACACTGATATTTACTAAGCCCACAAACATACAAGAATAAGATAGAACACATGATAAGAAAATTCCGTTCGTTTCTATCGAAAAACATTAAAATTACCGTGATTTGTTGCGTTTGCACTCAGATAAGACAAGTAGGTAAACATAAATTATAAACATGTTAAATCAAAATAAAATAAATCAGCTTCACCCTGTTTCTCGCATACTGTAGGGTACGTAGAAGGAACCTAGTGTTAAGAGACTCCGTTCACCACTTTCCGCCGATATTTTTGAGGCATTGCGTGTTGAGTGGCGCAAGTCAACGCCGGGCTTTTGTCTAAGTGCCAGAGCGAAGAAATGAATATATTAAATCAGCTTCACGCTGTATCCCGCACGCAGCAGGGTAGGCAGAAGGAACCTAGTGTTAAGACACTCCGTCCCCCACTTTCTGCCGAATTCTGGAGGCATTGCGTGTTAGCTGAATTCAACGCCGCGCTTACCATCGACACAAGAGCGAAAAATTGAAAATATAAATTTAAGTTAATATTTCATTTGCTCGAGTGGGGATCGAACCCACAACCATCGCGATACAGTTACACCCTTGTGCAACTGTACCACGACTGGCCTCAATATATACATGTTATTGAATATAATTTTAATATATTTAGGTCGATTGAGGTGCTTCTTATATATAATTGTAAACAGTTTCTAAGTAACCGCAATTACGTGTGGTTTCTAATTGCATTCGGTGGAATATTTACATATATTGCCTTTGTTTATTTATGTACTGAGTACATCCCCGGTTTTATTACAGGACGCGTTGTAGGGGATTTCCCTGTTGAAACGTCTTTAAAAAAGTGTCTTTTAAAGTGGAAAGAAGAGGAGAGACCATAGATACTCTCTAAGTAGACGGTAATGGAAAGGATGAATGGAAAAATTAATATAAATTCTGTTGTAATATTAATAAATGTGAAAGTTTGTAAGAATGGATGCTTGTTCTATTATTACTGAACGGATTTAGATAAAGCTTTATAGTAATATAGCATCACAAATATGGCTATAAATTACATATTGTATTTGTATAATTTAGGTTTTTTTTTTGTAAATTTTAGCGGGCGATACCATGTGTGGGATGCTAGTATATAATAATATCCCCTTATCATATTGCTGTTATCAATATTATTTTTTAAATTACTTTTTATGTTTCCATCTATAAAAAGAAACAATTAGGCGCCGCTTTCACTTTGAAGTAAAGTGAGGCGTTTTTTAAGTTAAAATTTGTAAATGTAGTAAAGAAATAAAAGGACGTAAAAGTGGCGCAAAATGCCAGTCGTGGCGCAGAGGCAAAAGCGTGTGACGGTAAACGAAATGAAATATTTAATATTTTAAGTAGAGTTCTGCCACTCAACGCGCATTGCCTCCCCATATCCCCAAAAGTTCTGAGACAAAGGCTTTTAGACAGACAGACAGACTGAAAACCCAAAGGCTCAAAGGCCAGTCGTGGCGCAGCGGCAAAAAGTATGACTGTAAAACCGACTGGTTGTGGGTTCGATCCCCACTCGAGGAGATGAAATATTTACCTAAATTTATATTTCCATTTCTTCGCTCTGGTGTCGAGGCAAGCGCGGCATTGAGTTCTGCCACTCAACACGCAATGCCTCCAGAATTGGGCAGAAAGTGGGGAACGGAGTGTCTTACACTAAGTTCCCTCTGCCTACTCTGCTGTGTGCGGGATACAGCGTGAAGCTGACAGACTTCCTTTTTTCCTTAAGACGTACAGAACCTTAAAAAACGCTATATTTCACTGCGATTGAGGCGATAGCGCTCGCATGTGAGAGTTTTTCTTGGTCTTATCTTTATTATTACTGACAAATGAAATTGTGAAACTTTCACAGTCACCTAAGCATTTTAAAATATTTAATTATTTATTTAGCCACGTTTTGTTGAGTGGTGATGATTTTTTTTACGACCGTTTGCCGGAAAAGTGACATAATTAGACTTCCTTTGTATCATTTTATAATATAAATAAATAAATCAGTTTCACTCTGTATCCCGCACACAGCAGGGTAGGCCGAAGGAACCTAGTGTTAACACAGTCCGTTCCGCACTTTTCGCCGAATTCTGGAGGCATTGCGTGTTAAATGGCAGAACTCATGCCGCGCTTTGCCTCGACACCAGAGCGAAGAAATGGAAATATAAATTTAAGTAAATATTTCATCTCCTCGAGTGGGGATCGAACCTACAATCAGTCGGTTTTACAGTCACACTTTGTACCCCTGCGCTACGACTGGCCTCAGCTATATTATAATATAAAATTTAAATTAATACTATTTATAACATTATGTGGAACGAAATAAAAATAGGGGGCAAATTGAGCTTTTTAGTTTGTATGACTCTTTTTTATTAATCTATTTTTATAAAAAGACCTCGTCAATAATTATTATTTATTAATATTTTCATTTCTTTGCTCTGGTACCAACGCAAAAGAAAGCCGGCGTTGTGTTCCGCCACTCAACACACAATGATTAGAAAAATTCACCCGAAAGTGGGGAACGGAGCGTCTTAACACTAGGTTCCCTCTGCCTACACTATGCTGTGTGCGGGATACAGCGTGAAGCTCATTTAATTTGACCTCGCCAATATTCTATTGACAAAATATAAATAATTTAAAAAACAATATTATTAATAAAATTATTGAACATCTGTGATGTATCTGGTTATTTATATTACGTAGATGGGTGATATCATAGTGGTTTGGATAAAAATAATATATTTTATTACATAGTTATCGATAACAAAGCATATTTATTTGAAAACTACTTTTTTTTTAAAAGTATGGAACAACAATTTTAAAATGTTAAAAAATAATCAAAAAATATGAAGAGGCCAGTCGTGGCGCAGGGGCACTAAGTGTAACTGTAAAATCGACTGGTTTCATCATCATTTCTTCGCTCTGATGTCGAGGCAAAGCGCGGCGTTGAGTTCCGCCTCTTTACACACAATGCCTCCAGAACTTGGCGGAAAGTAGAGAACGGTGTGTCTTAACACTAGGTTCCCTTTGCCTACCCTGCTGTTCGTGGGATACAACGTGAAGCTGAAAAATTATGAATTGACTACAGCTAAGAGGATCCAATTTGTTATATAAAATTTCATTGTTTTGTAGTATTTAAAGAGATTGCTTCTAATACTTATAATACATACTAAGTTAGCAGACCAGTTGAGGCCGATCGTGGTGCACAGGCACAGGCGTGCGACTGTAAACCCTATCGGTTGTGGGTTCGATTCCCACTCGAGGGAATGAAATATTTTCATTTCTTCGCTCTGCTAACAAAGCAAAGAGCACCATTGAGTTCTGCCACTTAACAAGCAATGCCTTCAGAATGCGGCGGTAAGTGGTGAACGGAATGGCTTATTGGATAGGGAATATCCTAAAACTAGGTTCCCAGGTTCCCTCTGCCTACCACGCTAAAACAAATAAACAGACAACTAATTTCGAAGGTTATAATTTTTTGTTTCTTTATTCCAGTCAACAAGAGTTATTCTGCGTGTTAAAAGCCTACTCGGTTCTAAACCCCAAAGTGGGCTACTTCCAAGCTCAGGCGCCGGTGGCTGCGTTCCTTCTGATGCACATGCCCGCGGTACAAGCGTTTTGGTGTCTCGTCAGCATCAGCGACAAGTACCTTAGTGGTTATTATAACCCTGGACTGGAGGTTGGTGCATTTGGATTTTTGATTTTTGAACCATATTTTTGGGTGCCGTTGTGGTGTAGGAGCGCTAGCGAGCGGTTGGTTAAGCGACAGTTGAGTGTTCGATTCCTCTTCAGAAATATTTTATATTTTTATTTCCTCGTTCTGGTAACGAGGCAAAGCACGACCTTGAGATCCGCCTCGCAATGTCTCCAGAATTCAGCGGAAAGTGGGGAACGGAACTGTTTAATTGGAATGTCTTAACACTAGGTTCCCAGTTTCAGTCTGTCTATACTGCGGATGCTATATGTGCGGAATATATCGTGAAAATAAAAACTATATTTTTATGAAGAAGTTTTTCTATATCTGAAAAGCGTCAAGCATGAGACTGTCTCATAATATAGATGTAATAATCAGTGCTTATTCTACAGGTATAGCTAATTCATATTAAAAGTGTTGTAATAAAGAAATATGCCGCGTTGTCATTAAGTAAATATTTAATTTAATTGATAAGTTAAATATTTTCTTAATGAAACGACGGTAATGTTTAAATATTTCTAAACAAAGTGATTTGCGGTTACATTCCATTTATGTTTTTGTATAATAGAAAAAATATATACATAATAAGTTTTGAGTAGGCCTTCATGGTGGGGCACATCGCTCTGGAAATGAGGTAAAGCGTGGCGTGAGTTCCGCCACTTAATCTACAATGCTTCCACAATTCAGCGGAAAGTGGGGAACGGAAGTGTCTTAAAGAGAAACGGAGTGTCTTAACACTGGGTTCCCAAATTCCCTACCACATATAATATGCCTACTCTGCTATGTGCGAGCGTGAAGCTAAATAAAGAGCATTGCTTATTATGTTACCTTAAAGTCTAATAAATTCAATTGTTTAGAAAATTATAAAAATATATATACTGGAATCCAGGTCCTTCAACGAGACGGCGACATCCTCCACGCGCTACTGCGCCGCACTGCACCGGCGGTGCACCGCCACCTCGCCAAGCACAGAGTCGAACCTGTACTGTACGCGACCGAGTGGTTCCTCTGTGCACTCACAAGGACACTGCCGTGGGATAGCCTTTTGAGGGTGTGGGATTGCTTCCTGTGTGAGGGGGTCAAGGTAATGATAGATATTTGTTTTTTTTTTGCTGTATTCTGCCTCTATCTCCTGTATGAATATCAAGGTCGGTAGAGGGACCCTAGTGCTAAATATTTCGTTCCCAAAGCCATTGCCATTGTCGAGACATTGTCTGATAAGTTTGAGTGACAGAACTCTATAAATTTATTTTTAAAAAAACTATGTTATATCTGTAAAACTCTCCATTTTTCACTTTCTGCCCAATTTCCTCCGCCCGTTGAGTGAAAAATATTCCGACTGTAAACGCTATGGTCGTTGGAACCACCCCACACAGAAGAAATAATTATTTTCTATTTCAAATAGAATGTGCGGCGTTGAGTTCCGCCATTCAACATGTATAATCCAAAATAATCTTTTTCACACAATAAGTAATAATAAATCGTACAAAAACATAATAGCTAATAATACCGAAGTGCTAGTTCTCACGTTTCTATGAAGTCATTTAACTCTCACAAGCCAACAAACTCCAATCATTGTATTTAGATGTAAATGTCTCCCCTTATCTGTCTTGTGTTTTCTCATAAATATCATTAAAATATATTTTTGGTTATTATAAAAGATGAAATTAAATAATAATTGAAATAAATATGTTTTTTTTATAGTAGCTAACTTCTTTATATTATACAAAAGTATACTTGAAATGTTAAAAATATATTCATATTTTTTGGTGTATCTTGCATATAGAAAGGTAGAGAAAAGGAATATATGTGTTAAGACACTCCGTTTACATTAAGACACTTCTGTTTCCCACTTTCCACCATTGATAAGATTTCTAAAAAGGTATTTTTGATTTCCTAAATGTGAAATAGTTTAAAAACATACAACTAAATAATTGTTTCAGGTGCTATTCAAAGCAGCGCTAGTAGTCCTAGCCGGAGCCCTAGGGCCGGCTAAAGTCCGCAAACGGGCGTCGGGCCTCTGTGAAACGTTAGAGGTGCTCAGACACCCGCCAGAGGCCATACTGGCTGAGGACTACTTAATGTACCACATGCCGCGGCTGAACCTCACCGAGGAGGACTTCGAGTTCGAACACCAACGGCAGACGGCTAAACGACGCGCTATGGCTAACAGAAGGTACTTTTTGTTAGTTTTTTTTATGTTTTTTT
>DWQW01012382.1:0-10858 GCA_018249695.1 Heliconius erato demophoon | reverse complement strand
CACGTTTACAAATATTTGAAATCGTCAGTTTTTTGTGGACAAGAGCGACCCACAAATAGAACGAGTCGTCGCAACTCGCGACGTGCCCTAACAATACCTAACAAACAGGTTTAAAGATTCATAACGCTTGTACATTGCACGCTGTACGCTGTCGTACTGGTTATATGAACGAACTAATTGAATTAAATAATAGCAAATAATATAAACTTTTGTAGTTAAAGTTGTTTGTATAGTAAGAAATTGCCACAAGCAATGTAGACTTAATAAGTGATGAATGAGCTTACAAAGCTTCGAGACAACTTTTATGACAGCGTCAATTAGACGCGAAGGACAAAGGGAGGGACAAGCAGACAGAGGGAGGGACAGATGGACAGAGGGACCGGCTTGCACAATTAGCGGTGACAGCTTTGCGACTGCATCCTAAGTGATGATGCAAGAGAGCGCACTCCGCCAGCCTCCGAGAGGAGCACTCCACTCGAGATGCCGCTGTCAGATAAATTTAGATATGCATCGCTCTTCTGTGACCGATGTGCGAGTGTTGCACCGCGGCGGGGACCTATCTATCTGATTGTTAAGGGCTAATGAAATAATTAAAGAGATCAACCGACGTAGATGATCTTTGAATTACATACTTATATTAATTTTAACTAAACAAGAAGTAGTCACAACTTAAAATATTTTGGGTTTGTATAAGTTAATATGAATAGCTCTTTATAGAGCATTCACATTAAGTTGCGAGTCAGTACTGGTGTCTATGTTATGCGTACCTATCGTATCGTATCGTATCGTATAACAGTGGTTACAAATCTTACATTTCAATATAACACGACAGAAAACACTTTGCAATACATCGTCGTTAAATGTAATCACATTATAGTCGCACATAGTCCGGGGGTGTGTTGGTGAATCGCGGCCGTCACTTGTTAGCAAATAATTAAGCTCCGAGCGAGACGCGTACCAACATGATTAACATTCTACGACCTCGCCCGTCCTCGCACTCTGCTAATGAATTGACAACGATCTTGGCGAAATGCAGCCACTGCATGTACAAACACATACATACATACATACTTTATGATTTACGTCGATTAGATGCCATTATGAGATAATTTCTTTAGAGAAAGAAGCTTGGAGCTTTTGTGTTTATAAAAATAATTTGACAAAATGAAGTAAAATGGTTAAAGCAGTCGTGGCGAGTGGAAATGAAATATTTAACATTTTCATTTTCTTATTCTGGTAACGAGACAATGTCTCCAGAATGCGGCGAAAAATGGGAAACAGAAGTAAGACTATTCCGTTCCATCTTGGAAACACAATGGGAACGGAGTATATTAATAGTAGGTTCCCAGGTACTCTATTCCTACCATGCTATGTGTGGGATACAACGTGAAACTGAGAAAAAGTGAAATGGTTTAGGTTCAATCGGTTCAACTTATGTAAGTACATAAAATGAGTAAATCTACATGTAAGATGAGTAAGTACTCATCTTTGCGAGTAAAATCTTTTGTATGCTATTATATAAACTTATTATGTAAATAGTTTTAAGTACATTACAACTACTTTGTACTATTAAAATGTTTGGTTATTCTTACGAAAATTTAGAAAATTATGAAGACATCGCGCGTCATCGAAAACTGCTATTTACTGAATGGCGTGAGAACGTCCGAGACGACTATTCATTTTCAATCTTTTATATTATTTATGATCTGAGTAACAAGTTAATAAGCATACGATTGTAGCTTAAATATGCTTACTTTTTTTTTATTAAATATAGATATGGTGAAGTTTCCAAATGAATAATTTATGTTAATCGTTTCAAAATTGAAAATAATTTAATTTAACATGAAAACGTTATTGTTCCGAAATAGGGAAAACTAGATGATATCTTATTTTAAACAACATATGGGTATATGTTGTTTAAAATAATATATTGAGCTCGATCATTTCCGTGAATTCACACATTTTTGAATTGATCAATATTTTTCAAACTAAAATTTCTTTAAAATAAAGAAAAAATATGATTATAATGTTAATTTTGCGATCAAAAATGCATGTTTCATTAAGAAATTTGATAGCAGCCTCTTAGACTTTCGCCATAACAGTTTCTAACAAATTCAACGTAATAAATTTCGCTAATTAAGTTTTAATGAGGTAATATAAAATTGATAAAAAAAATAACAAAAAAATAAAAACAACTTTTTCTTCATTGTTATTTAGAAAAACTTATAATATAGATGTATTTTATAAACACAATATTTTACACAAAATGTCTAAATAAATTGGTCGGAATTTAGAGAACGGAGTGTCTTAACACTAGGTTTTCTGCCTGCCTTAATCGCTATACTAGAGATAAAGATTGAAGCTACAAAAAAATATAATCTAGATATCATTACTGTTGATGATCAAAACACGCATGTTGTAATGGTTTAAAAAAACTGATAAAAAGAGATTGGTTGTGAGTTGAAATCTCATTGAGAATTAAGAGAAATTATATTAATTTTTATTTAATTTCCGGTCTGATTAGAAAGAATGCTGGTTAGATTTCGCCACTAACAGATACGTACAGATTCTAAATTGTTGAAAAAGAGGACATATCACTGGCTAAAATAAAGTTAAAGATAAACTATAATTTAGATTCAGAGATTCAGTTGAATTAGTTGATATAGTAACTATATTACATCGTACATTACAATACAAGAGCAGCTCCCCGTGTCGGCCGGGTCGGTGTAGGTGTCGGTGCTTGGCACGAGCGTCGTACCTGCTATCTGCGATCGATACTAATAAATACTTGGTTAAACGGTGCGAAGTGATGCGTGGTGTACTGTGTGTGTGTGTGTGTGTGTACTGTGTGGGCCGCGTCACCTGCGTGCACAAAGTAGCTGCTACGGCACTATATGACACAGCTTAAAATATGACCAAGAAGAATTGCTACCCTGCTGGTAGTAGGTCCGATTCCGTTTCGGGGAATTTATTATATATATTTTTTACTCCACTGCTTAAAAAGCAAGAAAAAGCTTGGCATTGAGTTCCTTTAGAGAACACGGAATATCAATGAAAGAGATAAGAGATACTACAATACTTATTTAGAAAACGTATAAAAATTTGAACGTAGCGGGACTCGAACCCGCGCGTCCTGGCAACCGACCAGGTACTTTCAAATTTTTATACGTTTTCTAAATAAGTATTTTTTTTCCTTAGTGTGGATTAACACTTTAAAAATGTTTAAAATAGACACTACAATAATATTAATTAATTAATAATTTAGTAATAATATGTTATGTACTACAGCCAATTTTGTTTGCCCACGGAAGGGGACGGGAGGGAGTGAGGCCCTCGACCACTGCCACGTCCTTGTACATATCCTCATTAAGCGTTTACATGCATGTAATGTATAGTGTTACATCAGTCAATTGGAAAATATATATTTTCATATTATTATATATACAACATTTTATTATATCTATACTTTATATAATAAGTTTAATTATATATTAAGCAGTATTAAATATTAAATGTACCATAACATTGGATATTTATAATGTAACCGGACTGTAGTGTGAAATAACACTTATTGTAAGTGAAGTGGAAATAAATGCAGATTGGAGCAAATAAAACAATAATACACTTTATACGAGACTAATCAAGTCGATCGCTGTGACGTGTGACGTCATGACGGGTGACGCGTGACGTGTCACGTGTGACGATGTGAGTGTGTGTGTGTCTTATTGTTCCTTTTTATTTATAAAGGAAAACAATGGCTTCCGATAATAAAATTAATGCTAAATTCTTTATATATCTGAATATGTATATTTATATGACGACACTTTTATATGTAAAATACTACTGTCAAACATATGGTAGTTTTTTTTATATTTTTTTTTTGTATTTTTTATTATGCATTATTTAAAAAAATATATTGACATTCTGCACTTCTCTATATAAACTATAACTGTGCCGAATCCGCACAATCTATATAAAAAAGGGGATATAAACGTTTTGCTTAACTTATTAATATATAGATATAGTCGGGATGCTGCGACAAGTGGTGGTGGTGGGGGTTCGATGCCCGACGACCGACGCCCGTTGTTATTGTCGGCTACTTTTTAATTGATCTCTTTTATGAAGCATTTAAAATGACCTCAATTATTCGATTGTGTCCAAGATTAGTTAATATAATGGCTAGTTGGTCTAAAAAGTTGTTAGCTACGTAACCTAACGCCCGCACCTCGTGGGAGTTGCTCTCGTTACATGTGCTTACTATATTATATTTAATTTTTGTTTCCTTGTTTATTTGTGTTATTTATAATTATTGCAAAAATTCTAATGTGTGCTGGAGCAGCGTTGACTGTGAACGCGACGGTTGTGGTTTCGATTTCCACTTCGGGAAATAACTATTTTCATTTTTCCGTTCTGATAACAAACAAAAGCTAAGCGTTGAGTTCACTTATCTAACACCATGTTTCGAAAATTGGTCGGTGCGTAAGGAGCTGAGTCTTAACACGGGGTTCCCTGTTCCTAACCTGCTTTATGCGTGATACAGCGTGAAACTAAAAGAAAAAAGTATTGTACATCGTTATTCATGAGATTATAAAAATGACAAAGTAATTCAAACAAATAGGTTACAAAATGGATTTAAAACGTCCGCCATACAATATCGCAATTCATGTTATTTGCTTATTACGTGACAATCAGTCAATAAGATAAATGACACGTTAGCAGTTAGGAGTACCTAGTACCGAGTAGCTAGTAGTGAGGAGGGAGGAGTGATATAAAAATGGCCAACAAAGTGGAACTAATCCGTGATGGATCACAGCACTCTGTAATACTTGTTTAGACCAATTTGTACATCGCGTCGACGACTGTCAGTTTGTTTTTGTTTTTGATTTATTGTATTTTATATCTGACGTGCGGCTTACCTTGACTCTAATTGGAATGACTAAAGTTGTGGATGTCAGATTAAAAATGTCCGAGGTAACTCTGGAAACAGGTGCGGTGGGATACTTTGAAATGTTTAATTTAATAAAGTATCTACAGTCATACTTGGTAAGTGATATATCATGATTAAAACAAATGCTTAATTCCAAACAGCAGTTTCTGAGATTGGCGCGCTCAATCATACAAAAGTCTAAACGCCGATGATTTATATAACTTAGTTTAATTGATTGTTTAAGTTTTAAGCTTCGAAACATTTGAATAGAGGAAGATCCGTCTTTTATGAAGAATAGTAAAAAAGTGTGTCTAATGTTCGTGTTTAATGAATACTTCGTGACACGGAGTTACCAGTTGTAGCACCTACCCTATGCTTATATTAGTTACTTTTTATTTACTGGCGTCGGCTGCCCCTATACCTGCGGGACTGGTCTAGTAACGACATTAAAATTAAATATTTAAAATCCTATTTTACTTGACTTGTATTCTCTGCAGTAATGTAATGAGTTCACAGTGCTAAGACATACCGTTCCTTATTCTCCGCCCGTGACATTGCGTGTTGAATGGCGGATTTCTACGCCGTGGTAGTCGCGTCAGAGCTAGAAAGTGAATTAAAAATAATTTCACCGAATGGAAATCGAACCCACAACCGTCGCGTTTATAGACACTCTGTGCCTCAAATATGTAAACGTTTATAAAGTTCCATAGTTTAATTTCATAGACTTCAACAATTAATATCATGTTTCCACTTTAAATGATCGACTAGTACGTATTCAAGTTTCAAATGACACATATTTCGTTAAAAACCAGTTTTGTGAGATACGCGTTGTTGGAGAGCTATCAGTTTTCTCCTCGCGAGAAACTGCGCACGCGCAGCGCAGCAGCGCAGCGCCGCCCCGGCTGTCTAGTACTTGCCGTCTTAAATATGGTTATTAGTCTGATTATGTACTTTGTTTATGAAAGATTATTGTATCGAGGAATAGGGAGGTATGACAACCCTTACATTATGCCTTCAACGACGCATTGTTTAATTATTTTTTATTGTGCACTCGAGTGTCACTTATTTTGTTCAATGTTCTATTTGTTCTGGATATAATTTCTGGATGTGTTGAATAGGAACCATTGTCGCTTATGATATTAATTTCTCGTTGATCGCAACACATGCACGCGCGCCGCACTCAGCCCGCCGCCCGCCGCCCGCAGTCCCGCCCGCCGCACACAGCCAGTCATGCCTGCGTCGTCTCCTATTACACTTACAGTGTTACGTGTCACTGCTTCAGTGCTCAGCGCTGACGTAACTGTCGTTGTATGTGTATATTGTATATTGCGAGTGTAGTCTTCCTCTTTTAAAAATATCTTGACTACTTTCAAATGCTCTGAAATGAGTCCTAGAGAGGTGGCTAATTGCTGACGTATTCATAAGAACTTGTCAGTTTCGGTTCCATATTTACTTTATTATCTCAGATCTTTAATTAATCATTATATTTAGGAAAAAAAAGTGCTCAAATGAAAATGATATTAAAATTTGCTTGTTTACCGACACCCGAGTGCTCACTTTCGTATCGTCCATCTCGTAATGACCGCTGATTGCAGACACGCCGGCACGCCGCCAGCACACCGCTAACACGCCGCCCGCAACCCGCGACGTGTCGTGTTTCATTCTAAAATATTGATTATTATATTATATTACATGACATTTACAATATATTAATATTTGTACTTGTTCAACTTTATCGATAACGTCTCTAACATCATGAAAATTTTAAAAATATAAAGTGAGAGTCTCTACACTGTCTCTATCCGTATTTATACTTAACCACAACAAGTACAATGTACCACAGTTAATAACTAGTACTGTAGTCCACCACTCACACCACTCACCCCACGCGGTGACCGTCACTAGTCACTACAGTAGTGCGTAATAGCCTCGCGCGTGTGTTGTATCTGTACGAACATGTCGCGCGCCCCTCTGAGACGGTGCAACGGTCTCAGCGACTGCTTCTTAGTTTTGTTCCTGGTTTTACTTGTATTTGAAATAATTATTTATGAACTATAGGCAATAATTTGAAATAATTATTTATGAACTATAGGCGTGCAGTATATAGCAGTGTGTATACTGTCTATGGCAAAATAGTGAATATAGTTTTTTGTTTAGTTTCTGATTATTAAGTTTAAAATTTTTAAAATTTATTACTACAATTGTTATTTTTTTTTTTAAATATCTGTATCTGTAATCCTAACATTTCGTGGTGCAGAGGCACAATATAACTAAACGCGACAGGTTGTGAGTTTGGTCTTCACTCGAGGAAATGGAATATTTTCATAATTTTGAGGTAGTGGGTTGTCTTAACACTATCCTACCCTCCTAAATGCGGAATACAGCGTGAAGCTGATAAAAAAATAAATAAATAATTACCAAAAAAACTGACCGTCGATCACAGTTAGCTTCAATTTAATCACATTCTTAAGAGACGACCGCAGACGAATTTTACCTAAATTAAATGTAAATATTAGTTTCACCCACTTTCAGAGCGACTTCTAGACGCTCTGACGACTCTAGTCTAATTAATATACATCATATAACTTTCACGCATTTAGAATTAAATCAAATGCTTCATATTAGTTTTCAAAAGCAAAAAATTAAATGTTTTGCCACATTTTGTCTTAAACAGTCAATAAAAATATGAGACTGTATTCCGCATAGGTATAGCAGAGGATGCAGAGGAAACGTAATGTTAAGACATTTCGTTCTCCACATCCTGAAAAAAATTTGAGACTTATTGAATGGTGGAACTCAACGCCGCGCTTTGTCTAGTTACTAGAATTAATATAGAATAATTAACTTTCCGAGTGCGAATTAAATCCACAATGTTCGCCAAAAACAATGAAGATAAAACTTATTACGATTTATCAATGGGTTCCTTTTAAGTGTAATTATTCTAATAGTAGTTACATTTTCTAAATCTAGTGGCACTAGACGGCCTTCGCGCAGCGGTCAGCACGCGTGCCCGTAGTGCTCGTAGTGCACGAGACACTGTACAGGGTACCTGCAGGCGGTCTCACTGACAACTGCTTTTGCGAATTTGAAAGTTGTAATTCAATCATTTATAAATATTGGCAATTGAGAAGTTACTACACTTAATTAGAGACCGTTGTGCATGCGATTGTAAACGCGACGACTGTGAGTTCGATACCAATTCGGGGGAATGGAATATTTAAATTTTTATTTTACTTGCTCTGGTAACGAAGCTAGTCGCGGTGTTAAGTTTCGCCACTCAACACACGTTTTATCGCTAGGTTCCCTCTGCACCTTTGCCTTTTTAAAAAAAAGGCAAAAAACCTTACTTAAATACAGTTTTTTAACACTAGGCACTCTCTGTTTTCACCGTTCGGGAAGATAACAAAATATTATGTAATTTCGAACAGATGTTACATTCTGTCAACCTCGTGTTCCGTTCCACACCATCAGCCGGGCTTCAGTTACTTACATGTCCTTAGTCACGAGTCGTTACACTTGACTGGCGACCACTGTGACCACTGTGACCACTGTGACCACTGACCACTGTGTCCACTATGGCTGGTGTTATGGGACTTTGTGATTTTGGAGTGTAATGTGCTCTTCTCCATTTAACCAGTCTAGACATTAACATTAGATGGACTAAACAAATTATAGAAAAAATATATATATATATAAGAAAATAGCAACTATTAATTGTTTCTAAAATTATACTCGTATATGCTTGAGAATATTTCGCGGTATCTAATTATTATACTTCACCTTGAATTGTGTCCTTTATTATGTAGCTCCGAAAACTTCATATTGAAACGTAATTGTATTATAAAGTATAATGTTCTAAACAGTACCAGTTGAGTACACTGGTGTCGCAGGGGCACAAAGTGTGACTGTAAAACCGACTGGTTGTAGGTTCGATCCTCACTCGAGGAGATGAAATATTTACTTAAATTTATATTTCCATTTCTTCGCTCTGGTGTCGAGGACAAGCGCGGCGTTGAGTTCTGCCACTCAACACGCAATGCCTCCAGAATTCGGCAAAAAGTGGGGAATGGAGTGTCTTAACACTAGATTCCCTCTGTCTACCCTGCTGTTTGCGGGATAGAACGTGAAGCTGATTTATTTATTTTTTTATTCTAAACATAAAATCTTATTTATTTATATTCTTTCAAATGCACTCATGACATGACTCTCATTAAAAACATATTTATAATTAAATCTAATATTTTCGATCAAAGTCTAGTAAAAATTCCTACAATCGTCGTACGAGGTACATTATCGTAAACATACGTATTAAGTAAAAAACCCTAATGAAATAAGATGCGATGACGTCACACATTACTATATATCTACTTCATACTTACACATATTTGCCTGTCACTGTATTATAATAGGCGGAGAGGGCCAGGCCAGTCGTGGCGCAGAGGCACACGTGTGGGACTGTAAACGCAACTGGTTGTGGCTTCAATCCCCACTCTAATATTTTCATTTCTTACCTCTGATGTCGAGGCAAAGCGCTGCGTTGAGTTCCACCACTCAACACGCATGACGCAATACTTTCAGAAATTGGCGGATAATTGAGAAAATTGGGAAGTGTCTTAACACTAGGTTCCCTCCGCCTATCCTGCTGTGAAGCTGTGTGTTTATAGCTGTATATATTAAAAGTCGACATTGCAAGGCCACAGTCTAAATATTAAAAGCGCAATTATTAGAAGGAAGTAATTACTCACCTGCATGTCACATAACGAGCGGAACACGCGCAAACTCGCGCGAACACGCGCTCAGCTAATAAAACCTACTTATTGGCTCTAAACTCTTTTATCTAAAACCATAAATTATCCTTTTTAGATGTTTTGTTATCAGAATAAAGAAAACTGGAAAACATTAAACAGCACTTAACTAATACTTAATATATTTTATGAACGTGAAACAACGATCCGTTTATAAAATATCATATTTTTTCACTATTATCATAAATATAATAAAAAGTAAAATTGTATCAGTAAATGGTATATTTCAAATTTGTACCAATAATATCTTTTATTTTTAATTATACAAAATTATTAAAATAGTCTTACTAAAGATTTGGTGTACACCTGGAAAAGTTGGAGATGAGCTCCAATAAGTGTGATGCTGATATTGTCTTAATTTCTTCTAATGTTCACGCTGTATCCCGCATACAGCAACAATAAGACGCTGAAGGCCTCGATGGCCTCAAATTGCTATTTCTATACACATATATAGGTACATGATTACTAGTGAAAGTATGGAAATAAGCAATATTACATACAATCTGTGAGCTTTCTCTAGTTCCTGGAGGTCTGCGTGACCTCTGGCACTTCCGCCCCGAGGGCGCCACTGGGACGGTCGGTAGAGGTACCACCGCTCTCTCATCCAGATGTCATTATACACTCGTTATCTTCTTCCGGCTCGTCCAAATATAGATGCTATTCATTCAATTGACGCACAGGTTTGATTGTGTTCATGTTTCTTATATATTATAGTTATTATAAGTATTTTTTTCGTTTTAAATTTTTAAATCAAAATCATGTTTATATTGGTCTCATTATTCGACATTCTAATTAATATCCTTTAATGATTCTAATCCTTTAATGATTTGAAAAAGTCAATCAAAACAAAGTTATTTGGACTGCTATATATTTACTTATAATCCTTACCTTATAATAAATATGAAAGTTTGTTGCTTGATGCTTGTTTCAATTTCTCGCAAAAATACTGAACGGATTAAGATGAAACATTATAATAGTATAGATTATGCATCAGAATAATATATAGGTTGCGATTTATGTAAAGATTTTGTAGGTTTTTTAAAATTTTTAAAGTGCTATTCCACACTTAGGAAAGAAAAATACTTTTTCAGGAACGTATAAAAATTCTCACATAGCGGAATTTGAA
>DWQW01012381.1:0-10858 GCA_018249695.1 Heliconius erato demophoon | reverse complement strand
GAGTTCTGCCACTCAACACGCAATGCCTCCAGAATTCGGCAGAAAGTGGGGAACGGAGTGTCTTAATACTAGGTTCCCTCTGCCTACCCTGCTGTGTGCGGGATATAGCGTGAAGCTAATTTAATTTAATTTTTTTTAATTATTAATCAGAGGTCGCTATTAAAACACTCGAGTTTATTTATCCTCTTATTGGTCATTCTCTCTGTTATCCACTTTGTGTCTTAGGCCATTTTAATCGTGAAGTTATATAAAAATGTCGGTGCGTGTGGTAAATATTTTTTTTACATTTTATATCTAAAGGTTGTAAGGCACGATAATTGTGGATTCGATTCCTACTGGAGGAAATAACATATTTAATATTTTCATTACTTCGCTCTGGTGTCGAGGCGTTGACCACTCAATACGCAGTGCCTCCAGAACTCAGCGGAGAATGAGGGACGGAGTGTCTTAACAATAAGTTCCCTTTGCCTATTCTACTGTGTGAAGGAAAAAAAATCTAATCAACATATAATTACCAAGTTTCATGACGATACTACATTTAGAAATGCGTGCAATTCAGCTTCTTATATATTATTACATAGTTTGTTACACCTCGACCTAATAAAATCGTGCAAAAAAAATAAATATACAGCACAAACATATAACGTGGTAACATTCTATATGTTTTGTATAAAAATTCTATTTTATCTCGCGACTCAGGCCGCGGTGCTCGCCCGTGCGAGAGCCCGCCATTTAAAATTTCAAAGAGACACGGATTCATACGCGTCAACGACTACATTTTTTCGCCCCTTTACACCTCGTATTTTACTAACAGAATTATCTTAAAGACGGTGTAATGTTGTATATTTACCTTATTTATATGTTACATTAAATAGTTATATCTAAGTAGGTAATTATAAAATGTTTTTTTACATAATATAAAACTTTTCTTATTGTGGGTTCGATTCCCTCTTGAAGGAGTGAAGTGTGTAGATTTTCTCGCTCTGGTAATTAGCCAAACCGCGGCGTTGAGGTCCGCTTAACACAATGGTGAACGGAGTTTTCTGACACAAGATTACCTCGGCCTACTCTACTACATGCGTAATACAGCGTGAATTTAACTAAAATATATAAAACAAAGTCGTATGTCCGACTGTAAATGTGACTGTTATCGATTTCCACTTAGGGGATAAAGTAATTCCATTTCTTCACTCTGCTAACAAACTTAACACGAGGTTCCACAACTAAAAACGCAATGTCTTAACACTAGGTTCCCTCTGCCTTCCCTGCTACAGAATGCAGCGTTTTTATTTAAAGCTACTTCTATTACAAACAAAGTCTGCAATCACTCAGTGATGCAAGAACTCGCTTCTGTGCAAGCTCCATAAGAGCGAAGGATTTCAGTATTTTATCTAAATTTGCTCAACACGGATGAATGCTTGTATTTTTTAGCTCTTTTCAGAATTTTTGTACTGGACTCCATTCACTAGGTGTATGATGTTAATTAAATTGCTGTGTTGGTTTTGCACTTTATTGTAGAATAAATTAAAACTAGCTTCATATACATTACTTTATATGGAACAATAGGTACTATATACATATAGGTAACCATCTGAAGTACAAAAACCTACTTTTACTATCAGAGACTGTATTACTACTGACTGTACTACAGTAAAAATATGTAGAGTAGAGATTACAGATAAGATGGTAGCTAGTTCAAATCTACGGTGGTTCTATTATACATATACATATATGTATATATTTAATGTTATGTTGCTTTCAGGTTAATGTTATACAATTCACAAAAGCATGCAATAAATTATTTTAAAATTGTTAATTGTTAATAGTTATATTATTTGTTAATAGTTATACAATTCACAAAAGTATTCAATAAATTATTTTAAAATTTATTCATCTTTAGCTTCGATCTTAAGTTTTTTCAGCTTATCGCGCCTTACAACCTTTATATATAAAATGTAAAAAAAATATTAACCACACGCACCGACATTTTTACATAACTTCACGATTAAAATGGCCTAAGACACAAAGTGGATAACAGAGAAAATGACCAATAAGAGGATAAATAAACTCGAGTGTTTTAATAGCGACCTCTGATTAACGATTTTTACAATATAATTTACAATTTTTTTTGCTTCACGCTGTATCCTGCATATTGCAGTGGGAACCTGGGAATGTACTGTTAGGACACTTCGTTCTCTACTATTCGTCGAATTCTGGAGGCAGTGCGCGTTGACTGGCAGATCAACACCGCGCTTTGTCTCGTTACCACAGCGAGAAAGTGAAAATATTCAACCCCTATTTTATCCCTTTAGGGTTAAAATTTTTCAAATTCCCTTCTTAGTGGATGTCCAGAATATGAAAATAAACATCTGCCCAAGTTTCACGTTTCTACCATCAGTGGTTACGGCTCTGCGTGCGTCTTACTTCAGTCAGTCAGCACAAGTCCTTTTATATATATATATAGATTATAGTTTGTTACAGCTCGACCTAATAAAATCGTGTAAAAAAAGTACATATACAGTACAAACATATAACATGGTAACATTCTATATGTTTTGTATAAAAATTCTATTTTATCTCGCGACTCAGGCCGCGGCGCGGTGCTCGCCCGTGCGAGAGCCCGCCATTTGAAATTTCAAAGAGACACGGATTCATACGCGTCAACGACTACATTTTTTCGTCCCTTTACACCTCATATTTTACTAACAGAATTATCTTAAAGACGGTGTAATGTTGTATATTTAGCTTATTTATATATTACATTAAATAGTTATATCTAAGTAGGTCATAAAATTAATTTTTTTTTTACAGAAGCAAAACCTTTTCTTATTGTGGGTTCGATTCCCTCTTGAAGGAGTGAAGTGTGTAGATTTTCTCGCTCTGGTAATTAGCCAAACCGCGGCGTTGAGGTCCCTTCCCTGCTACAGAATGCAGCGTTTTTATTTAAAGCTACTTCTATTACAAACAAAGTCTGCAATCACTCAGTGATGCAAGAACCCGCTTCTGTGCAAGCTCCATAAGAGCGAAGGATTTCAGCATTTTATCTAAATTTGCTCAACACGGATGAATGCTTGTATTTTTTAGCTCTTTTCAGAATTTTTTTACTGGACTCCATTCACTAGGTGTATGATGTTAATTAAATTGCTGTGTTGGTTTTGCACTTTATAGTAGAATACATTAAAACTAGCTTCATATACATTACTTTATATGAAACAATAGGTACTATATTTAGGTAACCATCTGAAATACAAAAACCTACTTTTACTATCAGAGACAGCATTGGCGCAGTAAGACTGCTTTTGACTACAAATGTGTCGGTTGTTGATTGGATTTCTGTTTGTGGGAATTAATTATTTTCACTTCCTGTGCGGCGTTGTGTTTCATCACTTGGGAAGCAATGTCTTAAAATTGTGTGGAAAGTGGGAAACTGAGTGTCTTAAGACTAGATCCCTTTGCCTAACTCTGCTTGGCTTGATTTGTATGAGTGAATAAAGAAAAAACAGTGACATGGATTCAAAATAACCAGGTTTTTTAAGTGCATATGTTTCCTGCAATCTGTATAATTCGATAGTCTAAGCAATACCTAAATATAGAAAATGTATAGGTAATATATGAAATATTATTTATTTTATACTTTACCTTGGTATTCTGTAAAATGCCGAATGCGCAGCCGGTAATGTATATATAAGACGATAGTAAGGAAGGAGAGGACGTGCGGGCAGAGAGTCAATAGACGTGTTGCCACTTGTTTACTTACTTGCCACTACAGCTACAGATTAAGCGGATTTTAAGTCCAGGTTGGTTTAGTTATAATAAGTTCTTTGATTTTCACGATTATTACACATCTGAAATGAAACTACTTTAACCGGATTATCGCGTATATTTAAGATTTTACATTTTTTGAAAACCCGACGTTTCGAACACTGCAGTAGTACGTGGTCACGGGTAGACTGAGGTGGTATTCGGCTGTCAGTTGACATAATTATTATATCAAACTACCGCCAACGATTTTTTAATTGCCTCGCGTATGACCTCTGCCCGCAGAATGACCTGATAGTATCTTGCGCTCTGGTATGGTGGGTTTGAGGCTTCAATGATTTCATGAGTAAGTCTCAGGTGGTAGAAAGTTTCCAGAAATCTGGAGACTTTCTATTTCATTGCGTGTTGAGTGACGGAACTCAACGCCGCGCTTTGCCTGGACACCAGAGCGAAGAAATGAAAATGTAAATTTAAATAAATATTTCATTCATAACAAGTCCATTTTGCAGTAAAACTTTGTGTTTCTGCGCCGCGACTGGCCTCAATTTTGATTTGATTTGATTTTAACACAAGCGGGCGAAGCCACTCAAATACCGCTAGTAATTAATACAATCAATATATACCTATATCTTATACTCAAGTACATACACATCTGTAGTTCTGTACCTTATAATATAAAGTTTAATACCGTATATTATTGTTGTAAATTGTTTGGAACGGTAATTAACAGGTGCCATTGTTTAATTTGAGACCGTTGTGGCACAGTGGTGTAAAGTCTGAATTTGAACACATTGGTTTTTTGTTTAATATATTTTAATATTGTAATTTCTTCACTTTGAGAATAAAGATGAGATCCGCCACACACTGTCTCGAAAATTGGGCGGTGCGTGGGAAAAGAAGTGTCTTGACACTAGGTTCCCTCCGCCTTCCTTGCTATATGGAGATTTCTTACTATATAGCGTGAAAGTAAAAAAATGATATATATCTCTGCAGGTCCTTTGTGATTTTTGTATTATAAGATTTAATTTATGGTTTTATTGTTAAGTATGGTAATAAAGAAATACTATAAATGTAAATATAACATGTATTGTATGTAATGTATACGAGTATATATGGAACAATAGACTCTATCGAGTTTCCTCTGTCCTGACACAAACGTTGGACGACATTAGCGCAAAGTTATGTTCCACTTAGCACTTCAGTTATATATTTTTACTTAGAGAGTATGTTACTTCATTTAAAAATATTTATGGAGCTTATTAAAGCTTTCACGAAGCGAAATTTAATATTTATAAAATAAAATTTTCACTTAAAAATAAAGGTCACTGTGTTTTAATGAGACAGTGTATTGTGTACTGTAAACGCGACGATTATGAGTTCGATTTCTACTCGGGAAAAAAATTAAGTTCCTTTTACCGCTTTGGCATGTATACAAAGCAGCGTTGAGTGTCATGTCATATGCATAATGGCATAATATATGCATAATAAACATATACATAACAGTCGTGTCTTAAATCTAGTACATATACATATACACACCCTTAAAACGAGCAAAGGATTACTATGAACTACGAACGATTACTTGTTATGCTTAAAAATATATTTTGCATTTTTATGGGAGACAAAGGTTTCTTTTTCTTTAAAAAAACTTTAATTAATGTTAAAGTGGATTTTTTTTCTAAAAAAAAAAATTAACAGTACCAAATATTATTCAATAAATATGTCAAAAAGAGCTCAATAGAACAAACTTATGTAAAAGGACCTTTTCACGCAACAATGGTGGTTTTACGCCGCGGTGTAATGGAGGGACTCGTAGGGAATAGGGACGTTACAGTTTTAGGGCTTCCCTTCAAATTAGCATGTTAGAAATTGAAATAGAATAATTTAGTAAATCACATACAAAATGTATATTACTGTATACGAGGCGAGCCATCGTGGTGTAGTGTTTACAATCGCACCTTTATGCCCCTACGCCACGATGGTCTTTACGTGAAATAATGTAAAGTTTTTTTTTATTCTAAATGAAACTACTGGATTAATCGGATATATTTAGTATTATACATTTTTGGAAAGCCGACGTTTCGAATATTTTGCAGCAGTCCGTGGTCACGGTTAGACGCACGATGTCTCTATACATAATAGAGAAGACGGTTGCCTTTCTAGCACGTGGCACATATCGCCATAAAACCTTTGTAGTGTCAAGCCCACCATACACAATGTGCCGAAAAATAAGCAGAAATTGGAGAACGGAGTGCCTTAACACTAGATTCTCTTTGCCTACCCTGCAATGCGGGAAAAACATGAACGTTTTTTTTACATAAGCTAAAATCATCATCATCATCATCACAAAAATATATTCTAATCAATGCAAAATGTTAAATTATTCAGGGACCGAGTTGAGTGGAAATTTTATAGCTGTAACATTAGTGATAGTACTTCGCTGATATGACTTACTGACGGTAATCAGCTTTTATGTTATGTCATTGTGTTGTAGGTTTTCTGTTATTACAACCTTTTATTTGACTTGCCGTGTTGCTATACGTGTTAGTGTATGTGAAATTTTGCAAGCTCAATAGAACCGACTCCCCAGTGACCGGATGAGCTAAAATTTAGATGACAACTTGAGTTCTGATGACAATGAAATGACATATAATCAATATTGTTAATGCAAAATCACAGCAGCAGCAAAATAATGAATTAAAATTTTTTGCACAATCCATGTAATAATTTGAGTATCAAATGAAGGGGCTTGCTTTGTAAAATATAATACAACCTGAAAAAAAACATTCAGAAAGCTTGTTTTTAAAAAGATTTTATTTAAGATTTTTTATTGTAATACATAGATAACAACGCCTCAAGAATTCGGCGGAAAGTTGCAAAAAGAAAACTGATAGCTCCTGGGGAAACGTGAAAAGTTTATTCAATTAAACGCACTAATCTCAGCAATGATTGGATTAAATTAAAAAATTGTTTATCTTCTGTGTGTGTGGACTATCCATTTTTATACACTGCTAACGCTACTATATTACATCACGTTAAATGTTTCAATATAACCCAATGTACTTGGGATCTGATTTAATACGTACCATACATGATTAATAGTTATTTCATCTCATCTCTTTGTATCCAATATATGGTACCTGCAAACCTAAAGTAATGAGGCACCGGCCATTATGAAATAAAGAATAAATGTGCCAACAAAAGCTTGCAATAATATTGGAAATACTTATAAAATAAAACGCTCCCGAGCGTACCGTCTATCTGCAGATACAGAGTACAAAGTACTTGCTGGAACAAAAAGTTTTGCTTTCTTTCATTATTTAGAACCACCTGTTTCTTATTTTTTTTATTTTTATTAGAGTGTCAAAGCTTTTTATTCGCTGGTTTAGGTTAGATGATTGTTATGATGATAAATTCGATTTATATACATAAAAAAAACAGCTTCACGCTGTATACTGCACAAAGCAGGGTAGGCAAAGGGAACCTAGTGTTAAGACACTCCGTTTCCCACTTTCTGCCGAATTCTGGAGGCATTACATGTTTTAAAAACATGGGTGCCAATTTTTTTATAGGTTCACGCTGTATCCCGCATGCAGCACGGCAGTGGAATTTAGTTTTAAGACACTCCGTCCCCAATGTTCTTGCCAATCTTCGAAACATTACGTGTTTCGCTTGTCTTATTACTAGAGCCAGGGGAAATGAAAAACATTCCTTTCCCTTCGAATCGAAGGCACGATCGTAGCATCTACAGTCCAATTTTGGGAAAATAGTGTTAAAACACTCTGTTCCCTTCTTAAATTTATTTCCTTCCATATAAATTTATTTCAATACTTTCCGCCGAATTCTGGAGGCTATTGTTGTCTTCTGTATTAAACAATGTGAAGAAAACTGCAGTTCGTGTAAAGTGTTTTATTGAATTACCATAGAAATATATATAATTAATAAAATTATAAATATTTATATATGTATAAATTCAGCGTTCCCTTTACCATTTAAAACGCACTGCTCCAGCACAATATATATAGCAAATTACCTCAAATGTAAAAGTACCGCCTTACATAACATTTGCTTACAACATGGCTGCTTATCAATGAACAATGTTGCCATAGCATACATGTAATACTACAGATAATTAAAACACAGCGTATTATCGTCGGTAAATATAGCAAGTTAACAATATGTATATAGTGGCGAAATCCAACACCGCGCTTTGTCTCGTTACTATAGGGAAGAAATAAAAATACCGTCATACCCCTCCGAGCAGGATATGACAGCCTCCTCTTTCGTAAATAAAATACAAAATAAATATTTAAAACCAAACTCTATACAGAATGCTCATTTTAATTTAAAATATAGAAAGTAAATTGTCGGCAACACTCAGTTGTATTAGAAAGTTTACGAATAGCCGCTGTTTAACTTTCGTTAGGGTTTTGTTTCATTGTTGTTTTCCTTCCATTGATTTAATGGTTTTTGTCCTTTTAAACTTTATTAATAATTTATCAATATTATATACTTTATTATTATTATATGTAAAATTTCCTTACTATAGCACGCAGAAAGCGCTGTGTTGAGTTCCGCCACTCAACACGCAATGCCTCAAGGACTCGGCGGAAAGTGGGGAACGGTGTGTCTTAACACTAGGTTCCCTCTGTCTACCCTGATGTGTGTGGGATATAACGTGCAGCTGATTTAATCTGGCACGCACACGCAATGTCTCCAAAATTCAGCAGAAGGTACAGATCTAAGTGTCTCGATTAACTATTAATTATACATACTTATAAGCTATCAAAAATATTATGAAAAAACATTTTACGTAAGTGTGATGAGTCATGAAGTAGGAGTATGTGAGTTCGATTTCCAATTTGAGGAATTAAAATATTTAATATTTACCTTTCCTTATTCTAGTAGCGATGAAATTAATTGAATCAAATTTAATACAAATATATCTAACTCGTTGCATATAATTTTAAATGAAAACTAAAATATATATAGAAATAGAACAAATTTTCCCAGAATTTCTAGTCAGAGTTAAATAAATAACCAATTTTGTTATTATAATCTATTATATTCCTATATTATTAGTACCAAAACTATATTAGTACCTAAACTGATAGAACAGAACGCAGCGTTTATTTGAGTCGAACTTCAACAAACTAACTAACGCCGACGCCTAATTTCTCTAGAGACTGCTTTCATTCACAACATTTAGAATAATTTTGAAGTGCAATTATAATTTGGTACAAAGTAGCTTTTTTGGACTATAACATGGCAAAGAAAGAACCTAGTGCTAAGACATTCCGTACTCCACTTTCCGCTCATTATAGTGGAATTTTATAAAGTTTTTAGTATAGAGTTTGTTTGGTTACACGCGCTTATATTAGAATCGTCTATTTAATTTTATTGTGTTGATTTTATTGAAAAAATTCTATGTGACACTGTACTCGCGGGTAGAGTTGATGACCGCAATTGGCTCGGAAACAATTTCTATTCACAACATTCGTAGAGTAAGGCACTGAGTAAGTCGCACAAGTGTAAACAGTACATACATTGATGTCTGACATTTATGTCGTAGTATATTCATATACATGACAATTACAATATCATACAGAACTCCTAGTTATTCCCAGTTTCAATAGCTAGACATATGCATATATAAAGAGAATATATAAAAAAATATATAAAAAAATATTGAATAGCAGATAGCATATCGCATATTTCAACACCTGCAACAACTTTTAAACCTCCTAAAAAATACTCAAAAAAGGCATTTAAAAGATTTATTCGTACAAATTCCCCAACAATCACTCTAATCCTACAAATTTATCTTTCAAAGTACTTTTATCCGCGACAGTGTAGAGCCGGCGCGAGCGCGAGCGGCGGAACTCAAATAGTCATTAGTGCAGTTATCACAATTTACAGCTTAAAAGTTTTTTAAAAAGATATTTTTTGAAGTTTTAGAAAGATTATGTTTTATATTTGAAGCTAGTAGTGGCATTGGGGTAGAAACGTGAGACTGTAAGCGCGCTAGGTAAGTTCGATTCCCACTCAAGAAAAATTTTTTTTTTCATTCCTCGCTCTCATTTTATTTCCTCGCTTTCTCAACGAGGCAAAGCCAACTTAACTGAATAAACCCTGCCAGAATTAAGCGGAAAATGAAGACCGGAAGTGTGTTAATGGGAACGCAGTGTCTTAAAACTAGGTTCCCAGGTTCCCTTTGCCTACACTGCTACATACAAAAACATAGAATGAAGCGCGTGTTCACGTTCCGTAACATCCAAATTTTATTCTCATGTTTAAATTGTTACATATACAAAACAGAATGTAAAAACAAGCCATAGAGTTACTCAAACTAAAAACAACTATATACGAGATAAAGTTCTTAATTTGCTCGAAAATTTCAATGAAACTAGAATACCGTAGCAACTAGCAAGTAAATATGTGGAGTATCCTTTGTGCTCCATAGTGCATACGACGGAACTTACCCTCCCGTCTAGTCTAACCAACTACGTATAATGTGCTTTATGTGAGACCACTTTGCAACTCTGTTGCATATAGTTTTTGATTTATCCTTTTTGGAAGGATTGTGAATTGTTTAATCCTTTTTTTTAGCCTTATGCTCCATCCCGCATGTACCAAGGTAGGCGGTAGAAGACGGTACTTGGATATCTAGTGGTAAGACACCGTTCCCATTAAGCCACTTCCGATCCCCATTTTCCACCGAATTCTGGAAGCTTTGCGTGTTGAGTGGCTGAACTCAACGCCGCGCTTTGCCTAGTTACGAGAATGAACGTCCACCTGCGCCACGACTGTGACCAATTCTTATGTAAAAATATATACGTGAAAATTTCTTTCACGCAAAAACTACCGAACAGATTGAAGAAAGGGATAAAACTTTATAGTAAAACATGCTTATATGTATTTTTTATAATATGCCTATATAACAATATCCGGATCCGAGGCATTATCATCATTCGAATGAATTTAGTCTAAAGGCGCACTCAAAGCCATATTTTGTCTTTTAATAGTGGAAAAATTTAAATTATTACATGCAGCGTTAATCGAATCCATAACCACCGTTTATGGCGCATTACTCACCGCG
>DWQW01012380.1:0-10858 GCA_018249695.1 Heliconius erato demophoon | reverse complement strand
AGTTCTGCCACTCAACACGCAATGCCTCCAGAATTCGGCAGAAAGTGGGGAACGGAGTGTCTTAACACTAGGTTCCCTCTGCCTACCCTGCTGTGTGCGGGATACAGCGTGAAGCTGATTTATTTTGTTTTATTTTAATATTTTAATATGACTTGTGATACGTTTAATATAGTTAGAACTTCCGTAGTGATCGTAAGTAATCCAAGATCTTTTAGAGATTCAGAGGTATCAGTATTAGTATGAAATGTACCATAAATTGAATATAAGTACAAATAAAATGTATTATGATAAATAAAATGTCATAGTCTATCCGTTTCAATCTCGCGGGACATTTCTTAAGTATATCGAGGACGTCCTATCTTCCTCTCTACTATAACTGTGTAGAATCGTTAGTTATAATAAAAGGAAGAAAGCGCAAGGGCACCGCCCCGCGCCTACACCGTGATTTCCTACCAGACCGTGGTTGCAGCATTCTTTATTGAACCCTCCGGGACGTTTATGTATGATCTTTCTGAACTTGTTTATATTAACATTGTATTAGAATGGTGATTCGTGACGTTGATTGATTTGTGAGAACAATATTAGTCGTTGGATCGAACGCACTACCGAAAGTTATGTTAAATAAACTCACGACACACACCTCCCAGTCGCGTCTCATATGTTTTCTACATTAAAACAAGTTGTTAGACTCATAGGCGAACACTACTACATATCCAATACCATACAAGCATCGCTTATGCCTCGTAAGCACACCGCGAGACAACGTCGATCGCGATATAACAACTAAAGACCATAGCAATTTGCCTAGACAAGCATATTAGTACCAGCGATGCCAAGCAGGAGTCGGTTGTGAGTCCAATATCAGTTATTAGTAAAACATAGGGTCAATGAACTCCGACAATCGTACAAATAATTTATAATTAATATTTTGTTACTGTATTATCTTTATGATATTTAAATAAATATATAAGGTAATATGTCTACCTTTATTGTAGGACATTGAAAAGACTCATATAATATAACCCATATAACTTTAATTACACGATTCATATACACGCTTCTAACAAAGAAGACAGCATTCTATGTAGTATTAAAAACGTAATTTTACACACTTCCTAAAACATTGTCATGCATTAATTTCAACTTAATAATTAAATAATATTTATCTTTGTATGTTAATTGCATTACATACATTAATATTACTCAGCTTTGTTTTAAAAATAAGCTATTAAAAACTTACCGACGAAGTATTCCAAAAACAAACAATTGTAAATAAGTAATAAGCACTTATAACTTATATCTTACCAGCCTCGAATACTTATATCACTATTAAATGCACTAACTCACATGCTTCTTACATATAACATGTAGCTAAATATCTATTAATTATAAATTAGAACATCTCTAATCATTTTTGAATAAGACGCGTCCGCCATCTTCCTTCTCTTTCTATCCTTCTTGACTTTGACGTTGACAGTAACCTATTCAGCCAACGTGATATTTTACAATAATTAAAAAATTAATTATCTTAATATTTGTTTTAAATTATAATACACAATGATTAAATATAATTATGAAATTATTATTTAATAAAAAATATATTTTATATCTGCGTGTTTTACCTACGGTATATTACGTCACTTTACTATTACTTCATAAATTATTCTCATTTTCTCGCTCTGGTCAACAGACAAAGCGCGACGCTAGGTTCCGTCACTTTATATGCAATGTCTCGAAAATCGGACGAAAAGGGGGGTGGGGGATTAACACTAGGCCTGACTGACTATGACTAGGCAGGGGTATATACGAAACACAGCTTTCCCAATACATACCTACGGAGTACACAAGTGTTAAGACACTGTTTCCCATTTTTACACTTTGTTCCCGTATACCATGACTGACCTCAATGTGTTAAATAGCTGCAGCATTTGACTGTAAACTCCCCGTTTGTGGGTTTGATTATCATTCGGGGGAATAAATTAATTTTATTTGCTCACTCTCGTTACAAGACAAAGCGCGGTGTTAAATTTCTCCACTCAACACGCAATATCTGGAAAGTTTAGCGGTGCATGAGTTACAGAATTTCTTAATAGATCCCTTCTGCCTATCCTACTATGTGCAAGATAAACCGTGAAACTTAAACAAAAATAAGTGATAACCAAATAACCATACGCATGACAGTAATCCAGGTGGGAAAAGCCGCGGGTGAAAGAATTTAATATAAAATAATAATTATTAACCAATTGTGACAAATACGTGCATACTAAATAAGGCATTTATTACATCAAAAAAATTCAAACAATTCACAAAATATAACTTGAAACCTTTAATAATAAATTCTTAGAACGCGTACGTTTTACAACAACAATGCAATTTCGTACATCTACAAGTATACAAGGCAATACAAGGAATCCTAGAATCCCAGGATCATGTCTGCAATATGTGGATCTAATCTCGCTACTGAACAGCGGGATCCCGTGGACTTTCAGGATTGAGCGTAAGGTGGAACCAACAATTTCTGTTGTTTCCAATCAGTAGAATACTGAACTGAATGATATAATTAAAAAATTAAGATTTTAAGAAACTTTTTGATATTAAAAGCCAATATTTAATATCAAAAAGTCAATATTTAAATAAATGCCTTTTAATAAAGAAAAAGGAAAATTTTGGAAGGTAGCTTGCCCCTACTAAGAAGGCGTGGTTATCCAAATATTTCAAAAACTCCTGAAGTAAGTTTGATGAAATTAAAAGTATTCCTTAAATTGGATTATCTCATTCAAATTAAAAAAAGTACTTACGCTCGATATAACTGTGAGTATCCAAAGAAGTTATGTAAAAACTAAATTTATCACACATGTTGCAAATGAAACCTTAATAGGTCATCTTAATCAAATATTAACCAATTTTACTTCTCTTCTCCTTATTTGGAAGCTGACTTAAAATAAGACAGTACATTCTAGGACTTACTTTATTATTATGAATAATAAAAAACAACATATATTGTGTTTTATGTAAATTTTACAGTTTCCAAGATATCACATTAAATAGTTTTTTTTCATATAAAATATATATAACTAGGTACAGAGAATGTATAGAAAATAGGCATCTCTTTAAAAGGACTAAGCAAAAACACATAGAAACCATAACTCTATCACAATATCATGTCACCAAAAAAAATATTAAAATATATAAATTCGATCGACCGGCATTTGCAATAACACTAATTCGTATGTAATTATAGTTGACAGCATCTGAAACGAATATTTAATTGGGATTAGTCTTAATTAGAATATTAATTATGTGGAGCATTATCAAGTTTAATTAACATTAACACGTAACATAATTTTATAATCTTCACACGCATCACGCATGGACACGCTCCCAACTTCCCCAGAATGCAGAATTTGTGACATTGCGTCAAGACGCTATTCAAGAATAGAAGGACTCAATGCCGTATTTTATCTCACCACAGCCAATATATTCGCTGAGCGATGATCGAACTCATTATCTTCACGTTTATACATATAGTATATAGTCATACGCTGTGCCACTGCGGTACAATAACCTTTAAAAACTTTTGTTTTGGTTTTTTAAAGCTTCACGCTGTGTCCTGCACAGAGTAAGGAAGAGGCAGAGAGAACCTGGTGTTAAGACACTACAGTTCCGTTCCCATTTTTTCGCTGTATTATTGAGGCATTGCGTGTTAAGTAGCGGAACTTGATGCTGCGCTTTGTTCCTAAATTATTTATGTTCACGCATCTTATCAATTAGTATCGAATGATATTATATAATACATCCCTCCTTTCTCAGTTGTCTCCCTATTTTTAAAAGCTTTAAATGTTAGTTGAAAAAAAGTAAAAAAAATAATAAGTTAATCATACTGAAAGAATCGTCCCACGGGATACATTAAACATTCCAAATCCGCTCAAACTTATCTGTGAATGATACACTTGGTCCATAAAACGCTGCATCTGTAAAAATATATAAAAGTTTGGACAAGATTATTTATTACGATGTAATCATATTATACCATTTTACGCCTTAAAGCAGGATGAGAAAGGGAATTCCACTTTTTGTCTTGTCCCCAGATCAAGAAAATAAAAATAATTCGTTCCCCCGATTGGGAATCGAGCCCACTATTATCGTGCTTTCAGTCAAACGTAAGATAAATGAGAATCAATATATTTATATTTATTTCATAAAATATCATGCATAGGTAAGGGTTATAAGGCCAGTTGTGGCATAGGGGCATAAAGAATGGCCGCAGGTTGTCGATTCGATTTCCACTCGAGGAAATGAAAAAATTAATATTTCAATTTCAAAATGCTTTGACCCCAAAGCGAGTCAAAGTGCGGAATCGAGTTCCTCCTCTCAACACGCAATGCCTCCATAATTGAGAGTCTTAACTCTAGGTTCCCTCTGCCTACCTTGCTGTGTGCAGGATACAGCGTGACGCTAAGAAGTAATAGTAAAGAATGATAGAAGAAAATACCGAGCTAGATGGATACATATGTGCAATCGGTTCACCCAGAACCATCGTCGACTATGGTTTAAATCTCCGTAAAAAAAGTATTCAAATCTTTGATTTATAAATATTATGATTATTTTAGATAAGACGGCGTCGGACATAAGTCACAAGGCAGCGCTGTTTTATTTTCATAACATTATTTGTTCTAAGAAAATGTAAACTTGATATTAAATACATTTAATTTCCTTTTAATAGTTTAATGCTATATTATTGGTAGATACACTGTCGCATTATTTCGCGGATCAAAGTCAAAGCGAGGTGTTGAGCTCTACCTCTTAGTACGCAATGTCTCAAGATTTATACGCTAGTATATAAAATAGTTTAATTTCTGAGTAACTAACATACAACACACAGACAGATCGGTTAGGATGTGTAACGGCACTGAGATAAGATTTTAAATGAAACTATTTTAACCGGATTAATCGCGTATATTTAAAATTATACATTTTGGAAACCCGACGTTTCGAACACTTTGCAGTAGTCCCGTGTGTTCATTTAAAATGTGAAATAGTCGTGAAATTCAAAGAATTTATTATGAGATAAGATTTCTCGTAATTGCTACGTAAACGAGAAAAGATGGGTTTTCCATTTTATATCAGGAAGTCCACGCGAAAGTAGTTGCGAGGGACGGCTAGTATTATACATAAACCAATACTTACATTTACATATTACGTCTAACATAATATCGTATTTCGAAAACTTCCTCTTGTAAAGTCTCTTATAATCCTCAGTATTCTGTTGTTTATGATAATTGGTAAATAAAACTTTATCTCTACACAACATACGCCTTCTAATACATTATTACGCAGTTCATACCTAATTTTCATGTCTGCGTCTTGTATTTTGTTGGCAAAAGATTTGTGAAGCAATAGTGATGGATGAAAGAGGCAGCGGGGGACCTTAGTAGACTTTGAGAACTCAATATCGATAAAACTGATGTTATGTGATGATCGTAAATACCATGAGGATTCCCCAGAGAGCATGTATGAACAGGTTGATGACAGCGAATGATGCAAAAGAGGTATGGAGAACTATGTTTGGTTCCCCAGACATCTTTTACATCATTCTAGGTTAGCGATGTAGCGTAAATTTAAAAAATATATTTACATATACATACCTCCAAATTATATGCAGTATCAGGGATAGTATGTAAAGCGTCCAAAGGCTTTCGACTCAAAGTATGAAGATGAGCTGTTAAACCAGAAATGAGAGTCGTCTTGATAAATAAATGCGTTATATTTGTAAACGTGTCCAATACAGAAACCCAGTCTGAGCTGAAATTGCGTAAAATTTGATTTTTTCAGATTCACGCAGAATCCCACATATAGCAGGATAGGCAGCTAGAACCAAGTGTTAAGATACTTCGTTCTCCGCTTTATATTATTTATTCATATATGTATACAACACTCAAAATAACATATCCAAAACTTGCAAGTATATTTTAAATATACTGCAGGGTGCAGGTGTTAAAAGATTGCGTTCCCAAATTTTCCAGATATTACTTGTTAAGTGGCGGACCTCAACGCCACGCTTCGTCTTGTTATCAGAGTGAAGAAACCTACTAACATTTTCGTAAACAAAATCGAGAATCCTTAATATTATTTATATAAACGTTTCTTACCTTTGTGCAATAATGCATGTGTTGTTTAAATTATGAGGAGACAATTGTTTTTTTTGGTTCCTGAAATAGGATAGGTTATGAAAAAGTAAAACTAATAAATATTATTATAAAAAATATGAAGTAACTATTAGTTTTAAGATTTTTTTTTACGTAGATTTTTATATTTTTTTAGTATCATATTAATACAGCAGTGGAAACCGAGTGTCAACTAAATTTCTAGACGTTGTGTGTTGAGTGGCGGGATCCAACGCCGCGCTTTGATTTGTATCTAAAAAGATCTTCTTTCTCCCGAGTGGGAACGGCACAGCTTTTTACTGTAAATGTGACGGTAGTGGATTCGAATCTCACTTCGCAGAATTTTTTACAAAGCTCTAATATTTTAAAAATTGTGTGGAATAAGGTCATAGTGTCCTAATACTACGTTCCTTCTGTTTATCCTGCTACATACGAGGTATAGCATGAAGCTGAAAAAAAAGATAGGTTACTCACTGTATAACATCATATATCGTCTTACAAATAAATATAAGATTGGACAAGAAAGAAAGGAAGATAAAAGGATTGACGTGGTCATCAATTATCTTGACCAAACGCGCTAAGCGAGTGTAATGAGCCTGTAGGTCCGACCAACGGGTGTAGTTGTTTTTTGTACACTGTAATGGAGATAGAAAAGTTATTTTATATTTTTAGCTTCGCGCTATATCCCGCAAATAGCTGGGTAGGCAAAAGGAACCTAATTTGTGACACTTAGTTTCCCACTTTCCTCCCAAATTTCAAGAAATAATTCATTCTCCAAATTGGAAATCAAATACATACATAATTGTCGCGTTTCAATGTAACAATTAATATTTTATTCATATTAATTAAAGGCATTTTGAAGTTTTTTGAAGTCTGACTGTAACGAGATGGTTGTGTTATCAATTTTTCTATGAGTAAAAAATATATATTAATTTAACAAGGGACTAAACACGAAATGTCGGAAATTGGATGAAAAGTGGTGAACTTAAGGTGATAAGACACTAAGTTTTTTCGCCTTTCTTACTATACGCAGGTATAATATTAATTATCAGAATCCAAAAAAGTTTTTAATGTCTTTTCTTGAATATTACTGAAATTTTAACTCACACTCAATTGTTTCAATCGCATCAGTCGATCGAAGTTCCGGAAACGATAAATTAGGTACAAAGTGATTGTGAGTACCAAAATGTCGACAAAATTGTACAAAAATGTTGATTGTAGTTTTAGATACTGCAACAATATTTCATTATGTTTAGAATTTAGAAATAACGTCATTATTTGTCCAACTAAATTAAACATTTTTGAAAAACTTGGGTGTGGCTGTGTCATGGACTCGGTCGTTTGTTGTACGTGTATACGTTTAAGTTACTGGCTATATTTTTTAAATAAAATAATTATTGGTACAATATATCTTATTTAATTACTTGCGGCCCCCGTATGGTTATTCCCCCTTAAAATATTCGAATGTTATTTTTAAGTGTATGTAAAAAAAATCCGGCCATGCGTGTGTCGGACTCGTTTTTCCAGGATTCTGTACCAATTTCAGTATAGTGATTGGGGAATAAATCTTAGAGGTTTTGATGATGCGACGTTAACATATGAAGAGACGAAATGACAAAAATTGGAAAAATCATTGTTTTGAAAAAAAAAATGATAGGGAACTTTTATTAATGTAGTAGTCATATTAATAAAATTTCCCTATATTTTTATACGATTTTATAATAATAGGTCGGGGATAATAAATATGAATTTAAAGATGTCGTCGGCCTGTATGTGACTATATCACTTACAAGTCCACTTTTTTCCATTCCCGTTGGAATTTTGAAAACATTTCCTAATAAGGAAAATTTAGAAATTTGGAATGTACATCTCTTATTACATTTCTCTAGTTATAATAATTTAGTATAGAAGCTCCCTGTCCTACACTCAGTAACTATATATACTGTATACGTACCTCAATAACAAAAGCTACACCGTAAGTAAAAGGCACCTCCTCTTTAAACCATTTATACTTATACATAAAGTAGGATTTCACAGAGTAATCATGATTATTAGAACATAAAACAAATATTCGAATGTTGAGTAAGAGTTTTACTAAATATTTCGCTGAAAATTGAAAAAATATTGGTTAAAATTAAAAAAAATATTTGTTAAAAGTGCGGCGTTGAGTTCCGCCACTCAACACGCCTCCAGAATTCAGCGGGAAACAGGGAACGGAGTATCTTAACATTAAGTTCCCTCTGTACGCACCACAATGTGTGCGGGATACGCTGTAAAGTTGATTTGTTAAATTAGAAATTTGTACACACCATATTCATGAATTTATTATGAAAAACGTCTTTTTTATATTTTTTTAGCTCCACGCTGTGTCCCACACATAGCAAGGTAGGCAGAGGCAACCCTGTAATACTTTCCGCCGAATTCTGGAAGCGGCGGAATTCAACGCCAGGCGTTGTTACCATGAAAATATTAAAAACTGGAGTGAGGCTGTGTCGACACAGCTGTTTGTTGTATGTGAATACGTTTTTGTAACTGGTTATACATTTATATTGATAATTATTTGTACAATATAACTTTATTAATCTATAGGTCTGTGATACGAAAAGTACAAAACAAATGACATACAGGTGACTCGAGGTACATCGAGATTTCTGGTAAAAGTAAAATCAATAAGGGAACCCTAAGGTTTTCGGAGAAGTTTCAATATATCACAAGTTAAACTTACTGAGCATGAAATTGGGCAATGAGCGGTTTAACATTAAAGTCTCCAAACATCATAACTGGTGTAATAAGATCAGACTCGTAATGAGGTATAACTTTAGCGATGTGTTTGGAATATTTTAACAACGATGGTTACATAAAGAGCTTAATTTATGCTAACGCTGTGTCCGAATGTATATATACACACCCGAGTACGAATTTGAAGATACATTGGTCGTTACGTTTAACGGACGTATATCACCAACCTCTGTGTATTTCATTTTTAAATTAATTTCTCTGTTACAATCAGTCAAGCTATTAATATTGCGATATATGATGACTCCACCAGCTTTGCGACTTGACGATGATACCGCTACTGATGAGTAGTTGCAAGCAGTATTACTCTGACCTCAGGTCAAAGCCAGGTACATTCACTGGCATGGAATTTTTCATCAGTTATTTCAGTTTCGCTGTTTGACGAATATTCAGATCGTTTGATGGTTATATCGGTAGAGATGTCTTCTGAGTGCGCGACCAAGCTTTGTACACTAATGGCGGTAAAACGTATAATATAATGCTGATCAGGAACACTTTTATAAAACTGCTAGGCCAATTTTTGTTTCTCATCTCGTATCTCTCTAACAGTAGGAGACGCCTGACCAAATCCGTGATTAAACTTGAAATCTTCTTGGATATTGATTACATAAAGACCACATAACGATGTGACGCGACTTAAATCCATATAAACTAATTAGATCCAACTTACCTGTGATGTGTTCATCGTGATCGCCCACGCTGGCATAATTAGAAACCGCCGAATATGGCGATATTTGACCTTCAAAATGAGCGGTATGTTGCCACTGTGTGTTATTTATTACTGGTGTCTATGTGTTGTTGAGAACGTCACGTTTACCAATTACGTTTAGCTTTGAGTCGACATCGTTGGCCTATTATCTGGAGCAAGAATTCAATCCATAGTCTCAGTCACTTTTTGAGACGACGATGGTTCGTCCAGTGATTCTCATAATGCTTATCATCACGGGGCAGTTCCAATCCACAACGACAATGTTAGTTGTAATAATGTAAGGATTAGTTGTAACAATGTAAGGATAACTCACTACAAGCGGAATATTATAAGGCAATCCACCCATCTCACCGACCCTCATTTTGTAAAGCTTTTGCCTGACTGTACTAGCGTGGGCTTACACTCAATTAATTTCTATGCCTCTATAGTTCGTTGTCAGCAGCAGATGTACTGGCATTGTCGTTGATCCATCCGGCCGCATTCATTCTTCTACGTTCCCGGCACTGCTTTATTCGCTTAGATATTATTTTACGCAAAAACGCGTAAAAAAGTATCTGAGCGAATATCTGAGCGAGCTCTTTGACGCGTATAGGCCGAAATTAAATATTTTCCCCTAAGTCAAAACTTATACTAATTGCAAATCTCCATATGCAGCAAAATAACCTTAAAATTTTGCCGCTTCTCTCTTCGCCACGCGCGATACGTCACTGACTTCATATATTGTAAAAAGTTATTTGATTCTTAAGCTAGCCAGTGATATAATTTAATTTTGGATATAAAGGATAAATTCGAAATTACAAGGCCAAACTATATGCCCCGACTTTGTTATCACTAGATTTTTTGGATTGCCCTCGTATGGTAGCAAATTTGTAGAAGTATTCATGTCGAAATTTCATTTCCTTCAATGATAATCGAACCAACAACCTCTCGCGTTTACATTAAAATGCTTGTGAGCACAAGGCTATGCTGGCCTCATATGAAATAAAAGAAATACTTAAAATTTAGGTAGTATGAAGTTTGGGTTAAATACTTATATGTAAAAAAAATTATGAATTAAAAAATATATATGTGTAGGTACTTACTAATATCAACCGCGAATACTAAAGCAATTATTCTTTTAGAATTCCTCGATGCCCGCTCAGGGTTTTTAAGAGGCGGCAGTAATCTCTCATTAGCTTCAATCTTACTT
>DWQW01012379.1:0-10858 GCA_018249695.1 Heliconius erato demophoon | reverse complement strand
AAGAGGTTGATGACAGTGGACGAGGCGAAAGAGGTATGTAGAGACCGTAGCGTTTGGCGCTCCGTTCTCTCTGACTACCCCGCAAGGGATAAAGCGTGAAGCTAAGTTAAGTTAAGTTAAGTTATAAGCATGTATGGAATTAATGTCTATTGGATGCAGGATATCTGCCAGATAATGTAATAAAACTATCTATTATACCATTGACTTTGAAAAGAGCAACTGTTGAGTTTCTTGTCGGCTCTTCTCAGCAGAACTGCCTTCCGGACCGGTGGTACCTTTTTTTTGTTGTTGTTCATTCGACGGTTCAAAAGTGCTTATAAAAGTTTATTTGAATAAAGAATATTTTGAATTTGAATTTGATGCTATTGGCTGCGCATAGTATTAGTCGTCGTATGATTTTTCTAACTGTTAATTCTGTTCCTACCTAGTGTCACATACTTAACTACTTTTTTATCTTGTGAATTCCCCGATGGTTGGCGACATGCACCAGTAATCCCGATTCCAAAAATATCCAATCCCACATCATTTTAAACTATCGTCCAATTTCCATACTACTTTTCCTCTCTAAAGTTCTTAAGCGTAATGTACACGAGCAATTACTTATATCTGTTTTTACACAATAACAATATTCTCTCCTCCTTGACAATCGATAAGTTACTGTACCTGCTCTGTTGGATTTTTCTAATCATTATTTTAGCTATTTTAAAGTCCATCAACTTTTCCCCAAAAACTACTAATGGTTTTACTTTTTGCTTCCATGGCCGTACACATCGCATCAAATTTAATGAACAGCAATTATCACATTGTCTTATTAGCGTTGGCGTTCCACAAGGTGGTGTACTGTTTCCTTAACTTAATTTGATATTCATTAACACTGATTCAGCACATAACTTCATCGTATCATCTCTACGCAGATGATTTACAGATTTATATGACTTCTGTTACCAACATACCCAGAGCGATAAAAGACATTAATTTCAATCTTGAAATCAGCATTAACTGGAGTAAGTCACTAAAAACAATTATCAATAATAAAATAAAATTTCTTCTAATAATGTTTGCTTAGCTTAGTGCCAGTGTTAAGAATTTTAGAATCAGAATAAACCGACCAGGGCGACCAGGAACATGTATCCGTACATTTTCCTGGTAGCCGCAAATTACCGAGCTCAACCGTAAGATCTTTTGTGCCATAGTAAGCTTGAGAAGAGGGAAGAATTTCCAGTTGCCAGTAAAAGCTAAAATATCCTTAGTTCAAACTCTACTCATTCCTATATTATATTTCACTTAATCATGTTACTTTTATTTATCTCAAGAACTACCTATTAAGCTTGAACTTGGACTGAGGACCGAGTGACTCTTTGGACTGTGGAAGTACGATCGCATAACACATTACCGTACTCAGCTCAAAGACCGGCAACACCTCCTTTATCATCACGTCACTCCTTCGTACCTCAAAGAACGATTTAAGTTCTCGGAGTCGAACACCCTTCACTCCACAGCAGTAGTTCAACAAAAATCAACTTGAAATTCCTTTATCACGTACGAAATGCTGTGGAGACTTTTATTATTAAACTAGCGGACCCGGACGCGACTTCGTCCGCTTGAACTATACGAATTCTTATTAAGTATATTTATGAAATTGTTTTATGTTTTTAATAGGATTGATAAGAAAATATATAATCTGGAAACGAATAATAAGTAGAAAAAAACACTTATTATTAGAAAAAATATCTAACTAATTTAAATGAATAAAAATAAACGTAACCAAAGTAAAATATTAATAATAAAACTTAACAAAACTAGCCACATTATCAATATTATCAAAGTAAAATAAATATTTAAAAGTATTAAAATTAAATGTGTTGTGATATGTTTTTGCAAGTGCATGTGGTTATTTACATAATACTCAAATACAATAAAAAATAATTTTATATTTTTTGTCGATGTCTGTCTGGCTTTCTATTTCCCTGAGCTAATATCAAGAACAACTGAACTGATTTTTATTGGACTTTCAGAAATCGATTTTACTGATTTACCCGGGAAAAATCTTTTTACACGTTGTCCTTACATATGTACGCACATAGATACTATATGAAATAACTGAATTCTTTTCTACATTAAGTTAATATCAAATAAAATCCCAAAAACCAAAACTACGATTTATTAAATGTATAGATCACGGTACAGATAACATAACTGAAATAACCTTCTTCTTCTAATTCTTTCCTTAATACTTAAATTAAAATAAAATAAATCAGCTTCACGCTGTATCCCGCACACAGCAGGGTAGGCAGAGGAAACCTAGTGTTAAGACACTCCCTACTTTCTGCCGAATTCTGGAGACATTGCTGCAGTGTTGAGTGGCAGAACTCAACGCCGCGCTTAACCTCCACACCAGAGCGAAGAAATGGAAATATAAATTTAAGTAAATATTTCATCTCCTCGAGTGGGGAATCGAACCCACAACCAGTTGGTTTTACAGTCACACCTCGTGCCGCTGCGTCACGACCGGCCTCGATAAATGATAAATTATGTTAAATTTCTCTTAACATAAAATAATATTAATCGTAAACGATAATTTAGTTTTTTGATGTACTAGAAAGATTAATATTCAGTCCGACGTAATAAATGTTTATCAAATAATAACGCAACAATATGCTTTATCAACATTCATTATAATATGTTGTCAATAGATATCTATTTTTATATTATGTTTCTATTTTTTTTTCAAATATAAATATCTTAAAAGCTTTATTAAGTACATTATTTTTTGATAGAGTGTAGCGGTAATCTTTCCAAACTATAAAAATATATAGTTTTTTATGCACAGCGCCATCTATTTAAGATTTAAACGAACAGTTTAAAAATGCCCTTTTATGTTAAATGTCACCTAACATAAAATTATATTAACCGAAAACGATGTGTTGTGCTAAAGTATTAAAATGATTAATGTTCCTCCCGTCGTAATTAGTGTTTAACTCCACAGAATGTTTAATGCGTTATCAAGAATTGTTAGTACTTACTATTTATTGTCAATAGATAGCGTTACTTGTATCGATTTCTGCTATCTCAAATAAACTTCTTGAAAACTTAAATACTTATATTTTTTGATAGAGTGAAGCGATTACAATGCAATAAACACTAAAAGTTTCTTTGATTTACTTATAATTTTTATGAATAAAAATTGCTTAAATTTATTGTTTACTTTTTACGTGATACGTGTTTACATAAACAGATAAACAGACAAACAGTCAAAAAATCCAAAAATGTTGGAAATAGATTCTGTTAATTAGCCTTTAACACCCTGGCTATTTATTTTTAAAATATTTTCAATGTACAGAAACGACTTTTCTACAGATTTATTATAAGTACAGATTTGCCCAGTAATATTAGGCATTCACAGACTGTGGGTTTACTTAAATTCAGATTCAAAAAATACTATCTAAAACAGTACTTAGTCCAACCATATCGTGTGCGCTATACATATTATGTATGTAATATGTATGTGTGTATGTAAGTATTGTATATTTACTTACTTAGAAAAATAGTTAGTAAACGTATAAAAATTTGAACCGACCAGTCGCTCTGACCACTGAGCCATATGTTCTCATCAAGCTACGTCGAAATTTTTATACGCTTGTTACAACTTATTTATGTTGTTAGCATCTCTGTAGGGAGATTTTTACAAATTTCCGTTACCCAAAAATAATTACTAAGAATTATCGTTTGGCAAGAGAGAATGCTATTTATTAATTTCTTAAGTGTGGAATAACACAATAAATATTAAAAATATTGTATATTTGTATATTTGCATGTTGATATATATTTCGTTTGTATTAAGTTTTTCGCGACTGCTAAGGAAGGGATATGTATCTTGTATGTATGTGTGTATGTATGTATGTATGTAATATTCTTTATTACCTTATATCTCCAGAACTGCTGAACGGATTTACATAATTGATTCTTAGCACCTACCAAGTGTTCTTAGCACCTACGTTAAAAAAATATTCATTGGGGCTGTGGGGCGCCATTGGAATTGGATCATGATTATCATTACCATAATGAATTCTAACAAAAAAGTGAGAAATAAAAAAATATTTATAAACACAAAAACCCCCAATCTTATAAAACTATAAAGAAAATAAACCAGCCCAATAGTTTATTAGGATAACAGTCGGGACCTCTTTAAATTATGCGGGGTTCCTGGTAAAGATTTTATTGATTGAAGAATTACTTATAAGCCCCAACTGTTAATCCTAATAAACTATTGGGCTTGTTTATTTTCTGTTTAGTTTTATGCTGTCGGGGTTTTTGTTTTTATAAATATTTTTTTTATTTTTATATCTTTAAGTTTGTAATTAGGACCTGATTTTTTTTTCATCTTTCTACCTTTTCGTTCTATTATATTCTTTTTTATTTTGATGATCACCTGGAAGAGATCAATAATAGTGATAAGGCTGCCATTGGACATATTATATTAGCTGTTATAAATATATGTATTCTCTGCTGATTTGCTAATTATTTTGTGTGCAATTTTTTTTTTATTGTTACTTTAACTCTAATCTTAGGGAAAAAATGGTTAAATAAATAAATAAAACATTTAAGTGAATTAAAACCTTCACATGAATAATTTATTTATATGTACAACATAATAATAAAAACCTAAAACAAATGTTCAATCATTGTGCTCGTGCTGCGCTTCAGATTCCCGCCAATTATTTTGTATCATTTCAACAATCATTTTCCACCATTTTGACTCCATGAAGTAATATATTGAACAAACAATAATAAATAACCATGATAATATTAGAAAATAATCTGTTTCCTTCTCGACTACACTTGAAACCGGACCTTGAAAGTCTTTAGATGTAACCAAAAGAACCTGAGGATTTTGTCCAGTAATGGCATGAACAAATTTACTAAATAAGTGAATATTGTATTCTGTTCCATTGAATTTACCAACTGGTCGACCATTGTGGAACATTTTTAGTGTTGGCACCCCCACTATTCCATATTGAGCATTAATTCCGTGGTATTTTAGAGCATCCAATGCTACCATTTTAATATTTGGATATGATCTGGCCAATGCGTTGAAATGAGGAGCGGCATGAGCACTAAAAGGGCAAGCTCTAGCAAAGAATAATACTAGAACACAATCGGCCTCCACATCCCGACTCGCTATATCAGGGTTGATTTGTAATAATTTACCTAAGGTTGTGCCATTTATAATTTCTACAGATGGCTCCATTTCTTCACTTTGGTCATATATTATCTCCTTACATTTGGCTAGCTTCCTTGTTTCATTTAAACTTTGTGTACTGTTTTCTACAGTAACATTGGCAGATGTGACCTGGTTATAAAGATTTGTTAATGTTTTATTCACATCTGATACTACATTAGAAAGGAGCGATTCTGATTCGTCTACAGTTGAAAAATCACTGTCATTGTCCTCCAGTTGTACATCGGCTTCTTCTTCAATATCGAATTGTAAAGAGCAGGGCCCATCTATAAAACGTAAATCAAATTAATTTCAACTCTGTAACTTAAAATGTTTAATTAATAATAAAACTGATAAGACGCAATAAGATATACACAATTTAAAAAGAAATATCTATAATAACACAAATTCGTGAATATATTTTAACCTCGAATTATTGAATATCTTTTAACGACTTCCTGAAATGCACAGCATACTTAATTTGTAATAGATTAATTTGCATACATTTCTGTTTTATATCTAATATAAAAAATCCTTCCGCCTTCAAATTCTTTTAGTTTTACTAAATTTTCAAACACTTACTGATAAGTAGTATCATAAAAAATATAACACTTTTTTCTATTGTCACTTTCATCTTTGGGGATTTAAAGATTGACTTTTTGGCATTAATAATTCAATAAATTAGATTTTTCAAGCAAATAAATATACAAAACCCCTGTGACCTGTTTACAGTTTTGACATTTGAATGATTGAATGACATTGACATTTGGCATGTTATACAAAATAAAGATAATATATCATGTTTATTTTAAATATTCAATGTTTTAATGTGAAAGTGCTTTATTATTTAATAAAAGTTTTCTAATTACTTATAAATATATTTTTTATACTAAATGAAAAAAAAACATTAAAATTGGTCATATCATATTTTTGATGGATTAATAATAAGGTAAGTATAATTAATATTGCAATTTTTTAATTTTTTAGCTTCACGCTTACATTACCGAACAGGCCGGGGGAACCTGGGTCTTAAATTAGTGGTGAGACACTCTCGTTTCCCACTTTCCGCATAACTCTAGAGTCGTTAAGTGATGGAACTCAATGCCTTGTAACCAGAGCGAGTAAATTAAAATATTTAACATTTCATTTTCTCGAGTGCGAATAGAATGTGGGAATGCTTGTGTCCCTGCGCCACGACTGGCTTCAATATGATTTTACTGTTAATGGGACTTTTTTCATTTCTAATATTCAAAAAACCGTTATTTACAAATTTCACAGGTAACACAATCGCTTGGAGATTAATACATTTCGTCACATTAGAGGGCGTCAAAATAACATTAATCACAGTCGATATCGACCTTGTACTTTTGCGATCCGATTGCGAACCAATTAGCTCCTTGTCATGTCTGCTATAGTATCCATACTTCACTAATATTATGGATAATATACATTATTTACATAGATTTCTTAATTATCAACTCATTCAATGTTAAAGGCACTAAAACTCGTAAGTATAAATGGCTGTAAAATCTGAGATCGATCTTGAGATGCTGTTTTCACTCATAAAGAGCGGTTTATAAATACGGATCTAAATCTCAGTAGAGTAGGAAATGAGGTATATATGCTGATTATGTTTTATAAAAATACCTTATAAGATGCTGTTTAATGCTGAAATATATATATATAAATATATACGTACAAACTAGTAATTCGCCATCTCTGACGACAATTAGACGTATAAGTATTTATGTGGTTTTGCTAATCGAAAGATTGCTTTCTAAGTTAAGACAGGTGAGTTTTTATTCATTAATATTTAAAGATCGATTAATTTTGATGGAAAGTGGCGTTAATGCAGCGAGCAGTGGCATAGATTAATTTAACTTTTGGCAAACTAAGTTTTATTTTGTTTGCCAATGAATTTAAAATGGACATACATACACAACATATGAAGGGAAAATGGCAACATAAGTACAAATAACTGTATATACGTCATATTTTAATCAGCTTCACGCTGTATCCCGCACACAGCAAGGTAGGCAGAAAGAACATAGTGTTAAGACACTCCATTCCTCACTTTCCGCCAAATTCTGGAAGCATTGCGTGTTGAGTGGCGGAACTCAACCAGGGCGAAGAAATGAAAATATATAGAAAATATATAAATATTTATTATTATTTGATTTACGTAAATTTATATTTCCATTTTCTTCGCTCTGGTATCGAGGTTAAGCGCGGCGTTGAGTTCTGCCACTCAACACGCAATGCCTCCAAAATTCGGCAGAAAGTGGGGAACGGAGTGTCTTAACACTAGGTTCCCTCTGCCTACCCTGCTGTGTGCGGGATACAGCGTGAAGCTAATTTAATTTATTTTTTATAAATATTTCATCTCCTCGAGTGGGGATCAAACCCACAACCAGTCGATTGCGCTACGACCGACCTTGTCTAGTTTAAATTGACTATTATACTGCTGAGCTACTGTGTAGTGTGTAGGTACTGATAGGTATACAGGGTCAAGTTAATGTAGACCAGTACCAGTACACAGAAGCGCATTTCCCATTATTAAAAAAACGTAATCAGACAACTTTGATCTTGATTTCATTGGAAAAGTGATAATGCAGGTAGAAAAATTAGCAACTAAAATATGTTGTATGTAAATTTTCGTCGTTATTCAATCACTGTTCCCGACTTGCCCTACTTCATAACCTCCATAGACAATATTTATTAAAGTAAAGCTACTAAATATTGGAAATACATAGGGTACCTATAATTATTTTAAAATTGAAGAATCTAATGCAGAACCATAGACCAGAAAGCTATACGAAATAAGAAATCATTCCGTAACAAAATTTGTTCAGCGTGACGAACGTACACCGACAACACATAAAAATTAGAGCACATAATGCTTGATGGTCAAAACGCTCAAAACGGTTTCCGAGTGGCCCGGGTTCAAATCCCAATTTAACAAAACGAAGAAAAATAACATTAAAGTTACATCTTATGACTAGATTTTCAAAATTTTTATTCTCCATAAAATGAGTTACCTTTCGTAAAAAAAATCTTCTATCTTGTTAGTACAAATATAGTCACCCTTAAAACACGGTGCCAAGCTCAGAGCGAAACCGACAGTCTGCCGCTACATACTACTACATTTCATAGTAGATATATTGGGGCGTCTATCGGAATCGCGTGACGTCGCCTCCCGCTATATTGTTATAAATCCGATTCAGTCGTGAAGCGATCTTCAACGTGATAATCGACTGTTTGATTTAAATAAATATATATAAATAAATAATTTATTTGCAAAGTGGGTTAGTTAGTAAGAGATCGGGTATGGCGTACAGTTGGGATAGTAGAGTCGCTTTTGTGGTACGCTATCTTTATGGTAAGTTTATATAGTATATATTTATATTATTTTTTAAAGTGTTGAAATGTTTTTTTGTTTGTTAAAGGCTATTTTAACCTAAAGCTTGGAAGTAAAACTATAAGTTATAAGTTTTTTTAAGTATAGGCACGTCCTATTTACAAGCTTTTTCTTTACGTTTCTGTTTTATCATGTTAGACAGAACCTTAGCCATCGATTGCACATCTCGGTTAAGAAGATACACTGGCACTGTGCCTTCAGCGACTTTTCTTGTGTTTTGACAAACATTTTATCCTCGTAAGCTTTGATTTTCTTTTTCATTACAATTCATTGCACCTCTCCTTGTTGAAAACTTTTACTTTGATACTGTTGAGTTGACGCGTTCACAAGTTTGTGGCTCTCTTGTTGGGTTCACGAGCCTCCCGATTCCGTTTCATCATAGTCAAAACTCATACCGTAAAACTTTTGCATTCTACGGCAAAGTGGATGCTTTAACTAAAATATTTATTTAAGTTATAACTAGGTATTATCATAAATCTTAAAATATATTTTTTAAAAAATAAAAAAAATGGGCAGAATGTTTCAAATTTATTGTCAAAATAATGATTTACGACCATTATTTATAATCTGTAATATTTTACAAATAAGGTTCTTTTTTTTCCGTTTTGTCTATGGTTTGTGTAACTGCACTATCTTCCTAAAATATATAAAAATAAAATAAGCACTGCTAATTAGGGAAATACCTCAATTTCTATGGTGTTTATGATGTCATAGTGTGTAAGATTTGATCTGCACATAGCAAAGTACGTAGAAGGCACCAAGACGTTCTGATCAAGACACTTCCGTTCTCTATTTTCCAAAGAATTTTCAAGGCCTTGCGAGACGGCGGAACTCAGCTCAGCATTTACTTTGTTACCAGAGCGAAGAAATGCAAATATTAAATAAAGTTAAATCAAATAAATGAGCCTTACGCTGTATCTCGCGTACAGAGGGAACCTAGTGTTAAGACACTCCGTTCCGCCGATTTTTTGAGGAATTGCATTTTGTGTGGCGGAACTCACTTCGCGTGTTTTTTTAAGTTATTTATCCATATAGATACTTACTGATACTTCGGTCATAATAAATATGTATATAAGGAAGTAAATTCAAATACATCAACAACTATATGCAATATGTATTTCAATACAACTACTACTAGCTTCACGCTGTATCCCTAGCGGGGTAGTCAGACAGAACGGAGCGCCAAACGCTACGGTCTCTACATACCTCTTTCGCCTCGTCCACTGTCATCAACCCGCACATACATGCAACATTTGGAGAGTCCTCATGCTTTTTACGTGACCTTCCTCCAGTATCTTTGATACTGTGTTTTCGAAAGTCAACCGAGGTCTCCCCTTAGCTCTCTTTTTTTTTTTCGGCTTCACGCTGTATCCCGCCCACAGCAGGGTAGCCAGAGGGAACCTAGTGTTAAGACACTCCGTTCAACCCTTTCCGCCAATTTCTGGAGGCATTGCGGGTTGAGTGGCGGAACTCAACGCCGTGCTTTCCCCTCGACACCAGAGCGAAGAAATGAAAATATAAATGTAAATAAATATTTCATCTCCTCGAGTGGGGATCGAACCCACAACCAGTCGATTTACAGGCACACTTTGTGCCCCTGCGCCACGACTGGCCCTAGCTCTCTTACCACTCACTTTTCCATCATAAATCTTTTTTGCCATTCTTTCATCACTCATTCGTTCGACGTGCCCAAACCAGCTGAGCACGTTCTTCTTCATTCTCACCGTGACATTCAATACAACAAACACATATAACATAAATAAACAAACAAACTCACATACAGACTATTAAAGCTAAAGATTTATTACGAGTCTCGGAGCCATTACTCAGTTAATTGAATGATATTATATTTTTGACATTGGAATCGGACCAACTTTGTTTTATTTTGCAACAATTTTAAAATGCTCATTTATTTGACATCAAATATATTATGCAAATGCATTTCACTTCTATATTTTAATTTAAACGTTGACATCATATATGAATTTAAAAATTAAATAAAAATTAAATTAGCTTCACGCTGTATCCCGCACACAGCAGGGTATGCAGAGGTAACCTAGTGTTAAGACACTCCGTTCCCCACTTTCTGCCGAACTCTGGAGGCATTGCGTTTTGAGTGGCAGAACTCAACGCCGCGCTTAACCTCGACACCAGAGCGAAGAAATGGAAATATAAATTTAAGTAAATATTTCATCTCCTCGAGTGGGGATCGAACCCACAAC
>DWQW01012378.1:0-10859 GCA_018249695.1 Heliconius erato demophoon | reverse complement strand
AAAACCCTTTGAATTAAATAAAGATCGGTGATACAATAGTTTTTTTGTCACCAATTCCGCGCGTGTATACGTTGGGTACCATTTTGTCCCCTTTCTGATGTTTTTTGATAAGATTCAGTTTTTTTTTTGCGTCCCATTATTATGTGACATTGTGCAAAGCTTTAACGCGGATAAGATCTTTGATATGTCACTAAAGTTTTAACATTTTTTTATTTCAAAGGAGTAAGCTTCTCATGTATAACAAAACACGATGCATGAAATTAAAAAAAAACGAAAAGTATAATATTCTCCCACGATAAAGATTATTATCATTTTTGATAGAAATATAAAAATAGCCTTTTTTTTAATAATTCACAATCACAGACGTTTCTATAGCACAAGTTAAAAATAGTGCTATGCAATTTTTCTTTGAGAACCTCTTAGTTGGCCGAGTCAGCTCTTAAGAAGCAGCCAGTACAATTTGGATCCGATTACACGTCCGAAGATGCGAGATTGTTTGTCGTTCCGCCGTTTGACTTGTTTACTCTCTTCAACTATTATATACTTCGACTAATGTTTTCTCTTTTAGTGGTTTGAGCACAATCTCAAGTTACTTGTAACTACAATTTGCCAAGAAAATATGTCCTACGAATACGGTGTATTAACTAAGCCAGCGATCAATCTGTTTTATTGAACTTCGATCTAGTTTCCTTTATATCATTCATCTTGTTTTCTAACTAACTTAATATATAGATAAGTGGTTTATCTGGTTTCATTTATTTAGTGTAAGTGACAATAAATGTATATTTTTATACAAATACACGTTTATAGAGGCTAATCGTGGCGCAGAGGCTTATAGAGGCTAATCGTGGTTTATAGAGGCTAATCGTGGCACTGTGAGAATGTAAGCGACAGGTTGTGGGTTCACTTCCCACTCGAGGAAGTGACATACTTAATATTTTCATTTCTTCGCTCTGGTGTCGAGGGAAAGCGCGGCGTTGAGTCACTCGCATCACGAGGCGATGGGCCACTCAACAAGCAATGCCTCCAGAATTCAGCGGAAATTGAGGAACAGCAAGTATTAACACTAGGATCCCTCTGCCTACCCTGCTGTGTGTGGAATAACGCAAAAGAAATAAAATATTTAAAAAATAAAAATCTATAAAAAAAAAACATTTTTATAATATTATTTATGAAATTTTGTTGCTCTCAACCATTCATATCAATAACTTTGTCTTTACTGCCTAAAAGTCAATAAAGCACAAAGTTAATGTACCCATATTTCGGTCATTACGATTTATTCGGTGAATAGATCGTAATAAAGCTGTATATTCCATTTTTACTCATCCCTCAACGATAAATCGACTTTACATTTATTACGGCCATGTAATAATATTTAACTCCTGTTTTGTTTTTTTTACCCGATACCAATATCACACCAAGGTTTTATTGAAAAACCAATTTTATAGGTTTCATAAAATTTATGTTCCTAAAGGTCTCTTAGATAAATACAAAACAAAGTGTTCGGAGACGTGAATTCGGAGGTTATGTTTTACGAGTTACACTTATAAAACGCGCTCTCGAGTAATGTAAATAGTAATAGGTATAAATTTTATATTGTTTGTTTTTAGAAAAATATATTCCTCGAGAATCACTCAAATTTGTATATTATCATCTTTCCAATCATAAGTTCTAAACATTTATGATAATAACAAATATATAAAAGTTTATAGCACCTAGAAAGAAATTTATTCATATTTTTATTATTTATCTATGGATGGCGTTATAACGTTTTAAGTACCTATAGCTATTCTAGTATTTTGTTTAAATGTATTTAGATATGTGTATGTAACATTTGGATTCACAAACGACGTATACCATAGACTTAATTTTTTTTTCTTTAAACAATTCGTTCGTTAATGTTTATCTAAACCATTCCAGGAATATCGTCACATCATCAGCGGTTAGCTTCTCTGTAACAGCTGCCGATTGCGTCTTTAGATTGTACAAAATTTAATCCTCGTGCAAAATCGTATTGAATTTCTTTTTCACTCGATTTATTGCGTTTCTTTATACGATGAGTATATATCCATCCAGACTGTCGCCAAAAGTTGAGTTTTACCTTTCTCAAATTACACGGTAGCTTCTTTGAACTGTTTCATTGAAAATTTTTATTTGTATCGGCGTCATCAATGTATTTTTTTTGTTACAATTTTCTGTACTATTTGGTTGTATTTGTAGGTGTTGCTATGGGCGTATTTTGTGAGGTTACGTTGGCTGAAGTCAGAAAGCTACTTTGGCGATATTAGCTGGGTTCGTTGTCAAATTGAACACTAGCTGTCTTAAGCAACAAAAATTTTTATATATGTACTGTACAATATTTTATATTTAGACTGAGATCCCAGGGTCCCCAGACCTACGTCATTTTTGTAAACCTGATCTTTTGAGGATTAATAGTCTAATATGTAGTTAAGACTGTATGCGAACTCACTAACTTGAAAGTGGTGCCTTTTTAGAGGTAACGCCAACTTAAAGTGCACGCTCATCTTCGTTAAAGTAGAAACGCTCGTATTTAAGAATAATGTAAAAAAATAATATGAAAAATTCATATTATATCATATTTAATCGAGAAATTCTAAATCTTTTGACTAAAAATGTTAAATTCAAGATATATTCTTTAATAAAAATTATCGTGTAAGTTCTGACTAAAACTCTCTCCATACCGATACGTAAATAAAAGTTAATAAAAGTAAAGTAAAAAATTTGAAAACATTTACCTTTGTTCCCGATACGATCTAACAAGTTCTTTTTTGTTATAGGAACATACTTTCCACCGCGCGAATTCAATACAAATTAAATGAACGCCAAATTAACTTTTAGTCTACAAAAAACTAGACTGCAGCTGTAGGAAAAGACAAGTGATGCATTTAAAACAATATTTACTTTGCAATATACAATAAAAGACTGTAAACATGAAGAGCAATTACTACATCGGTAGCATATTTGTTTAGGACTGAGAAATTGAAGTGTTTTCGAGCATGCCAAGACATTTTGTCGTGGTATTTCTTCAACTCCCGTACATCTTTCCATAGCAGTATGTATATATTAGCTTCTAATATGCAATAACAGTCCTTATTTCTTTTGGGATACGAGAGAAGATTCTTATTTTTTTTATTTTTCCATAAATATAATACCATTGTTTGAACTGTGTATGAGTAAACGCGAAGCTCGTAAGCCCACCATTCGATTGTGTAAATAATATTGAAGTGGAGACAATAATGATTCGAACAATCGTTGTAGGTATAATGTATTTGATTTATTAAGCGATGGGTTCAACTGATTTATATCTTGTATCTGGTTTGATGCTCTGATGTATTGTTTTAGATATACGGTGTCCTGATTCGTTAATGAAATATTAGAATCGTTCGATTAAACGAATATACGAGTATGTATGTATGTGTGTATGTATACGGTGTTGTTCACACGATTGTTCGTTTGGTAGCGTTTCGGGTGGTATTCTCGTTTGATATTGATAGCTTATATGATTTTAATAATAAATAACATGTCAATTTTTGGTTGTGTTGGTCATGTGTTATTTTTATTGGTCATTTTTTTTTTATCTTTGTTTTTGTATGTGTAGGACATAAATATTTTTTTTATAATTTTCTAAATTATAATATATAGTATTTATATACCTCCAGAACTTGGTGAAAAGTGGGGAATGGAGTGTCTTAACATTAGGTTCCCTCAGCCTACCCTTCTGTATGCGGGATACAGCGTGAAGTTGATTAATATAGTATTTACATTTAGAGACATATAGATAAAGTATGGTTTGGATTAAATATTAACAATTCATCTGTAACATTTTCAATAATTCAGGAAAATTTGTTTTTTAGATATCCTAATTACAATTGTATTTTCAGACGGAAACGAAATCCACTATTAAATACTATGACAGCCATATCAATCTACAATAAGCTAAATAGTCTATACATATGGTGTTCAAAAAAAATTACACTTGAATATAAACGACACTTCTATTTAAGATGATGATTCACAACACATTATTCTATGTTTATTTAGTCACTTAACAACGTGTGATATATGATAGACATTCCTGACTAACGGCCACTGGGTTTTATTAGTGTTTTATGATGAATATGCATGTAATAAGGCTGGTTGTATACTATTCTTTAATGTTTCTAAACAATGTTATTACATATGTAATTTATTTTATTATAACCTAATATTGATTATGTTAGGTTATTGTGATGGAGAGAAACAGCATCAGACTGTAAACTCATTGATGGCACTCAGGGTAATTCAGGATAGTTTTATCAGAGATAAGAAATGGTTGTGTTCCACCATTTCATTTACTAAATCTCAAATATTGAGCGAAAAGAGTAAGTGGACTATCATTAAATTGTATTTATCTGTTTCGATATGTCATCATATCATCACCAATGTAGAGAGCCTCCGTTCCCATTAAGACACTTCTATTCCCATTCTCCACCTTTCGCCGAATTCTGGAAGCATTGCGAGTTAAGTGGCGGGGCTCAACGCCGCGCTTTGCTATAATAAAAAGAGATATAGTAATAATACGTGTTCACTCTCAAAATTAGTATACCTTAATAATATATTTTATTGCGCAAAGAATAAAGTAAATACTATAAGTTGTTAAGCAAATATAGACAACTTGACATTCTTATTAAGTATTTACTACTTGTATACAATTATAGAAACTATTTAAATTTAAATTCAAGTTTTCATTCGTTTGTAGAGAACTTCAATTTAATACCATGGCATTGGACTCTTACGATAAATAAGCACCTTCGCAGTACATGAGCTAAGTACGCATTATAGAAATACGGCTAATATATGGTTTTAAGAAATATTTTTATTAACATTTTTAAAGTGATTATTCCACACTTAGGAAAGAAATTTGTTTCTAAATACATATTTTTATTATTATAATTAGTATCCCAATCACAACTTTACCTACTCTGTCTAAACTAATACAATATGCTTATAAGTTTTCTTCTTCAAACACGTTTTATAGGTAATATCATATTTATATTTGTTGCGTAGATTAAAAGATCTACCTTCAGTTGCATATATAATTTTAAACTTAAACTTAAAACTTTTTGTCTACTTATTATTTTTATAATTTACTTTATTTTAATTTTTACGTTATTCTATTATACTTTTTAATATATATTTTTCTACCTAATCCACATAAATTTAATGACAAAATACTCATAGCTCTCAAAAGACAAAACCTTTATTGTAGACGAGGAAATTCTTCAAAAAATACTTTTTGAAGTATGCAGACGCCATTTTCGACCGCTTCTAGTGTAATAAAAACAATGCGTTTCTCACTCTCTATCTCAACTTGTGGAAATGTTAAAATATTTCATCTTTATAACGTGAATTGTAAAGTTTGAGAAGTTTTCATTTTCGTTGGTAAATCGAGTTTATGTCGTCTCCTCTCACAATTCGCATCTGCGTAGAATGGCTCGATAGTACAGAGACTGGAGACAACAGATTGAAGTTATACTTCGTTACCAAAACGCCTTAACTGCCATAGTCATACATCTATTGTGGCCAATCGAAAGTAAACTCTATTTTTAATGTATATAGAACTCAAAATAAATAATTTAAAGTTATAATATAAAATGCAATAGAAATTGTAGGTACAATGATAGTAGGTGCGCCAGATGTTGCGGTTACGAAATTCGGCGTAACTAAAAGCTTCCCTGAAGTAATAAGGGTGGTTTGCTTAAACATACGCATATATAATTATTGTAATAGTTATCATTATTTTAATACAGATATAAATGTTATCTTATTTATATCTTATTATTTTACATTTCAAAATTGGATAAGAGTTGATTAAAAATTAAATATTTTGAACAGGCTAACTACTCTTTACCTATATTTTTCAAATATTAAGTATCAAAGGTGTCTAGCTAGGGTGTAAGATAAATATAAACTTATATTATCCGACAATATACCTCCATTTTTTTATTTTCACGCTATATGTATATATGTATCCCACACATAGCAAGGTAGGGAACCTGGGAACCTAGTGCTAAGATAGTCCATTTCCAATTAAGACACTTCCGGTTCCCGTTTTCAGCTAAATTTACGAGGCATTGCGTGTTGTGGTGGAACTCAACGCCACACTTTCCTTCGTTACCAGAGCGAAGATATTATAATATTAAATACTCAATTCCGCCGAATGGGAATCGAAACCAGAACCGTCGCGGTTACAATCGCCGCTTGTACCTATGCGCAAGGACGGCTTCACGATCAATCTAATAATTTATATATATTATTGTTATAAAATTGTAGATATCCTTTTGAGATAAGGACCTGCTACATTATTACTTAACTTAAAAAATTATAAAATAGAAGTTAATTATAAATAAAATAAATTTATTATCTTTGAAAGTAAAGCAAATTACTTTACTTAATTATAACCACGTTTTGGAGCTTTTATTTCGTAGAAAAGCAATTAACCTTTGAATAACAACGCGATATATAAAAGAACTCAATATTAAAAATTAGATATTATATTATTAACAATCTGATTAATAAGTGGCTAAAATTATTTATAACTAAGTTTATACTATAAAAATAAAATTATTTAAATTTTAAAGGTATCATACACAACTTAAATTTAAAATAATCTTGAAAATGAAATTCTTACCAAATTGTTAAGTATTAACATATGTATGTTAATACTTAACTATTTGAAAATTCCGCCAAATTAATCGTTTATTTTATATTCTGCCAATTAAAAAAAAGTAAGATATCGCGTGCTTTTCCAAATAGAAATAAATAATAGATAATTATATATTATTATCTATAACATTATAAATATCGTAAATATTTATAAATTGAATAAAATACTAATAATATTCATATTTATGCCATTCTATTCGGACGCTTTACTTATCTATTCCATGCTACCCAAAGCAATATAAATCGATTTAAATCAAAAACCCCAATAATAATAGCGAAACAGAAAACAATAAAAACTTGGTAGTATACCATTAAAATAATTAATTCGAACCAAATCTATTTACGTCATATCCGCACTGATTATATAACAGTCAAAGACCTTTGAATCGAGTAATTTTATGTGTTTTCAATTGGTGAATTACTCCACTGTAAGACCCTTTATGATTAAACCAACACTATTGTCAACTACAAAGGGAACCTAGCCAGGTACCCGACCCACCAATTACCGGGTATTGTCATAAAAAAAAGGTCCCGGAGACATTTTGAACATGTCATTCAAAGAATTTTTGTCAACGATCAGTACATTTTCGACTTTATATTATATAGAAAATGTGATATCTTTGTCGTTCTAAAGTATTGTATTTTTGTCCTTCAGACTGTCATATGTCGTTGGTATTGTTGTATTTATTTCTATAGCCACTGCTTCTTGCTGAGTAAAGTTCGTTTTTTAAGTTTCATACACCTGCTTGCTTCTTATTTTAAAATGTTATCCTGATCTTTTATTATTATTATTTCTCACGTAGATAAGAATCATTTGCCTTGATTTTGTGTGTGCAATGATCCACTTGCTTAATACACTACAGTAATTATAAATATTAAATATTCAAATACGTACAATATATTATTCATAAGCTTACCGTTCCACTTTAATATTCTAATAAATAGAAATAACCGCATATAAAATATTTTAAGGACATTCTATAATTAAATAAAGCGCATCGTGGTGTGATTTTAATGAACGAACATATTTATCATTTCAATATATCAATCAGTTTCACGCCGAATCCCGCACACAGCAGGGTCGTCAAAGAGAATCTAGTGTTAAGGCCCTCCGTTCCCCATTATGTGTGAGTGGTAGAATTCAACGTCGTGCTTTGCCTGGAAACCAAAAATAGAAATATACATTTATATAAATATTTAATTTCACCGAGTAGCTATCGAACCCACAACCAGTCGCGTTTACAATCACACTTTATACCCATGCGCCACGACTATTCTCTATTTCTTTATTATTTATATCTGCTGGTGTAATTATTCATGTAATAAATGATAATCAAGATATTCGAATAATATTGTATATTAGAATAATTTATATTCCAATAAGTATTCACATAACATTTCAATATATAATAACCAAAAATCAATACCTCCTAATAAAAAATCCCATTAACTAATATAAAGATAAATCCCACTCCACTAAAACAAACTTAAACAGACAAGCACAATACATAGTTTAGTAACAAAATGTTAGTACAACACGTTCGAGATCAAAGCTTCACCGATATACGCTTTGACTTCAAAATGATATAGCCCCAAAGCTAATTATACAGTCAGTTTACACAAATATTTCTCCATTATACTCGTGGAATATATAGTAGCTAATTTGTTTTACATACATTATTGTAAATCTATCTATCGAGGCCAGTCGTGGCTCAGCGGCACAAAGTGTGCCTGTAAAACCGACTGGCTGTGGGTTCGATCCCCACTCGAGGAGATGAAATATTTACTTAAATTTATATTCCATTTCTTCGCTCTGATGTCAAGGCAAAGCAGGGCGTTGATTTCTGCCACTCAACACGCAATGCCTCCAGAATGCGGCAGAAAGTGGGAAACGGAGTGTCTTAACACTAGGTTCCCTCTGCCTACCCCGATATGTGCGGGATACAGCGTGAATCTGAAAGAAAAGAAAAAAAAATAATTGTAAATCTAATGTTTCACCTTTAAGCACGTTAGTATGAAAGTAGTTTCGTATTTTTACATTTACATTTTTATATATATACTAGAGGGCGCGCGCGGCTTCGCCCGCTTATTAGGAGTGAATTCTAAAAAAACCACGAAACACATGTTCAATAAAATATTTTTAACATTCTGAATTTAAATTTTTATAAAAATCGGTGGCAATTTAAAGATTTTTCCATATGAACTTACTTATACCTCTTATTTGAACTCTTAGAGGGTGAATTCTTAAAAACCATGAAACACGTGTTCAATGAAATTTTTTTAAGAGTCTGAATTTCAAATTTTATAAAAATCGGTACAGATTAAAAAAAATTTCCATACAAACTTTCAACTTCTATTTCATCCCTTTAGGGTTAAAATTTTTCAAACTCTCTTCTTAGTGGATGTACAGAATATGAAAATAAACATCTGCCCAAATTTCACGTTTCTACGGTTATCAGCGATTACGGCTCTGCGTGCGTCTTACCTCAGTCAGTCAGCACAAGTCCTTTTATATATATAGATAGATTTAAGGGAAAATATAATATAAGTGTCTATTTTATGTCCACAAATCATTATATTCGGGTTCGTTAAATTAGGTAATTTAAACTGCAATATACATGAACAAATTACAAATCATACTCATTTGTTATAGATATGTGATTGCATGGGACTATTAGGGTAGTATTTTCTAATAGTACTGTTAAAAAAAACATCTTCACGATGTATTTCGCACACAGCATGGTAGGCAGAGGGAACTTAGTGTTTAGACACTCCGTTTCTCAATTCTGTAGACATTGCATTTTGAGTGGCGGAACTCAACGCTGCGTTTTGCCTCGACAACAGAGCGTAAAAATGGAAATTTAAATAAATATTGTATCTCCTTGCGTGGGGGTCGAATCTACGACTAGTCGCATATACAGTCACACATCATGCCCCTGCGCCACGACTGGCTTTCTAATCTATTCTTTATGAAATTTCCGACTATTTAGACGTAATTATTTTATATTACTAGTACTATGAAAAGTCCATAATGTGATTCTTCAACAATAGTATGCACATGCAAAAAAAATCGGTATACTCTCTTATGATTATTTTTTTAAACTTTAGTCTATATTGAGGAAACTTTCAAGACATGGCGTGGCGAAACTCAATGCCGCGCTTGATCCTGTTACCAAAAAAAATCTAAAAAAATGTTCATTGCTCTAAATGGGAGTCGAACCCACAGCCGTTGTATTTACAATCAAATGTGTGTCGATGCGCCTCGCCGATCTTAGTGAGACGGTCATATTATTATTAACAATTATTATTTCTTTCACAAAAATATAACTAAATTTGTATGAGAAAGATCTTTTAACTACAATAAGCTAAGGCCTACTTAAGGATCTTAGTGAAACAAGTAAATAATTATCCAATAATATTATTAAGGAAAACAACATCTTAACACACAGTAATTAAACGTAACAGGAAGTAATTAAGACTACAGGAAGAACAAAAGGTAAATTCTATATGACAATACATTTAATAGTGATGTTTTTATAAAAATACGTGATAAAAAATTGTAATTTATGTATTTCTTATATAAGTTTTGAACCAATAATTGTAAGGATATAAATGGTTCAAAAGTTATTTTAAACGATGTTTTTTAAATTTGAAATAAAGTTTTTATTCCAGCCTGTTACAACAAAGATATATTACATTGTTTAGAAATGAGCTGTTACTGAATTGTTACCGTTACTATCACTATTTTTTTCCAGTAACGCGCAGGAAAAACAAACTATGTTTTAGTTTGTATTATTTTAACAATAAACAAATAAAATCCTGATAAAGTATAGCTCTATAATTTTTAGTTACCAGTACTTTAATATATATATGTGGTCTAAATCGTAGAATCTCGAACAGATTGACCATGAATTGAGTAATGACCCTACGAATTTCTCATTTGAATAGAATAAAGGTACTCCTACCGAATCTTGTTTTATCTCATGTCTTTCTCGATGTCCGCCACGGCCCGATCATTTATCCCGTCGTATTTATCCAGCACAATGGCCGCCACCTTCATACATTCACATACATTCACATGACGGACCCCTTAGTAATTAAAAAAACTCCGACGAATAAGACCAGCGATTTTT
>DWQW01012377.1:0-10860 GCA_018249695.1 Heliconius erato demophoon | reverse complement strand
ACATCAGGGTGATATAGAGAAGTTATGACTGCAAATTGTCTTTTACTATATAACCAACATTAAATATCAGCAATATTTAAATATATATTTATTAAGGCAAATTTATATTTATTAAGGTTTTACAAGACTTTTGTTCCAAAGTAATGTTCTTTAAAATTCTCTATTAAAAAAAATTGCACACCATTTGAAAGAAACTGAAAGTTTTGAAAGAAATTGTTAATAAACATAAGGAAATTAGAAAAAACACCATCAGGCCCTTTACTGTTCTTTTTAATTCAAAATCATTGAGATAGACCTAGTAAATACTTAAGTTAGTACCAAACGCTTGTCCCATTTTGATTGTATTTTAAAACGGAAAAGCGTTCTTTAAATATCCATTGACAGTCAATAACACGTACGCTTCGAAATTAAAAAGATGCAAAAAGGTTCGTTTGCATAATCAAAATGAACTGAACTCTCGCGAATTATTGTAAAACAATGATGCTTAGCTTTACTTGTATATAGAAGTTTTAGTAGCCAGAGAGGGAACGGAAGTGTTTTAAATTAAACAAAATGTCTCAACACTAGGTTCCCATGTTCCCTTTGCCTACCCTGCTACAGCGTGTAGCAAAAAAATATCTTTGAATTGAGATTGAATCCACAATCAAGTTTATAGTAAAACGCTGTACAACTTCCCCAAAAAATAAAATTATTTTTATTTTGCCCTAAATTATCCCATTTTCACTAATTGATTGTAATTTCTTATTTTTTTCTCGATAAAATTCTCTGTTTCTCTCAAAACAAAAATCCAATAAAATCCAATTGGAATATAAAACTAAACCATTTCAATCTAATAATATACATACAAACATACAGTAAAAACCCACCCTTAACTTGGCAAAGTCGAAATCAATTATGCAATTTTATGTTTTGCTACTGCAACCATTTCGATTTGTATTCGCGACATGTCCCTTTATTTGGATTTCTTTTGATGAACCACGTTAGCTGGTTGTTCTTTGCGTTCGTTACAGTAGTTTTTGCTTCATCAGGGAACCTAACGTGACCGCCATACTACTTGTTCGGTTACCTACTTTTATTTTCTAATCAAATTGCTTAGCATATGCATTTTGTGGGTTCACTTTTATTAAGAGTATTCTCGTTTTGTTAGATTCGTTAGTAGAAATGTATTTGTTGGGTCTTGTAGATCTTTTTAGTTAAAATGTTCTCTTCTAGCGTTTCTAATTTGGGAGAGCGCGGCTTTGTGTTCCGTCAATCAACATGCAATGTCTCAAGAATTCGGCGAAAAGTGGGAAACGGAAGTGTCTTAATGAAAGCAAAGTATCTTAACACTAGGTTTCTAGGTTCCCTGTGCCTATCTAAGAAAATAAAGAAGAAAAAAAAATATCTTCAAAAATGAACCGTTGAACACGTGATATTTACAAAACTGATTATTATATAACCTGATATAATAATCAGTTTGTATAACCTCATATCAACAACTTAACCAATCTATGTTTAACTATAATAAAATAGTAACTGATCGCAGTCTGTGTATGGACGATATATGAAGAAATCTAATTACATTTAGCGATGTAAGACAACAAAAACAAACTAATAATGTTTATTTTTTCATCTGTTTGTCGGTTTGTTTGTGCACGATTATATTAGAAGAAGCTTAACCGATTTAAATGTAGTTTTTACCAGCGTATTTTGTCAGACTTCCTTTCTTCTTCCTCCTTATTTCAAGTTCTAGGCTAAATAAAAGTCTCTGTCTCGGTCTCGGTTAAGAAGTGAACTCATACAACATCTACAATAGTATTGAGATACTTAACCCAAGTGGTGACTACCACTACCACAGTACAGTGCTGTGCAGGTACGAGCAGATATTCCAACGGTCCTTATTTAATCAAGTGCTCATTTAAATAAACACACGATCGCCGATGTTGGGGCCAATCCTGATTCATTAGAGTTTTCAACTGGAAATTGGAATACGGTAATGAGACTTTATAGAGAGTGGGAGAAACAGTTATTCAAAACGAACAGATAATGTTTTTTTTTAATTATTATTTAATTAGAAATAGTTTCGGAGGCCAGTTATGGCGCAGAGGCACAAGCGTGTGAAAGTAAATGTGACAGGTTGTGGGTTTGATTGCCACTCTAGGAATTAAAATATATATTTGTTTTTCTTTTCAGCTCTCCGCTTCATTCCGCGCATAGAAGTGTATTTAGAGATAACCCATTGTTAAGACTCTCTGCTGTTTCCACCCAACTTTCTAGATATTGCGTGTTGAGTCAATTCGTCGTGTCACCAGAATGAGAAAAATATTCCACTTTTTCGAGTGAGAGTCGAACCGACATTTGCACCGACTGAAGTCAAATTCAGCACAAAATCTACTTAGGTACATATATAAAAAAGTCTTCCACAAGATAAAACAAAGAAAAAAATCAAACCAACCATTAAGGTCGCGGCTACCGTTCACGATCGAGATGCGCATACAAGATACGCGCCTGGCGATGCTCGACTCGCGATATGGTAATCAGTGCTTGACTAAGGTCGGCTTGAATTTACAATAGGTTTAAAGACCGAGCTGGCTAGGACAATTGGTTTGGGTAGCTGAGATTTTACATTTTTTTTTCTTATGTTTTATGAGTACTACATTAATAATATTTATTAGTACAAAATATTTTTTAAGGTAAAATTTCTTGTGTCAGACCTAGTTTCAATTTTATTTAGAACAAATAAAGGCCCTCGTGGTGTAGGGGTACAAGAATACGACTGTAAACGTGTCGGTTATAGGACCTTTTCCTATTAGGAGAATGAAATATATAATATTTTGTTCGTTCTGGTAAGGAGGTAATAGTGGGGAGAGGAACTGTCTTAACGAGAACGGAGACAAGACGAATCACGGCGTTGACTTCCGCACCTCAAAAACACAATATCACGAAATCGTCTCTGCCTACTCTGCTAAGCATTATATCAGTTCACATGCATCTCAGTACAGACCAATAATTACAGGTTAATCGGTATTCGATAAAGCATCTTAGACGTCCCTTACGGCAATCACGTATGATCCCAGCAGATGGGTGTTACAGCGGACTGGACATATGCTGAATCGTAATTATGAGTTTGATTTCTATTAGTATTGAGATGGTAATTAGGTTTATGGAGGGTAGTTGTAAAGTCACTTGTATGCCTTTTCTCGCATAGTAGGGTAGACAGAGACAACTTATTGTTTCATACTCCATATTCCATCCCGATCGGGTGGTGGATCTCAGCGCCGTGCATTGTCTTCCATAGCGACAAATAAAAATAATTTATATCGCCGATAGGGAGGAAATCTAAAATCGTTGGGCATACAGTCGCCTGTCACACAAAGTCTTTCGTAGGATGGTTTGGTTTAAGAATAGGATAAACTTCGGTTTGGTCAAAGCAATTGTAGCGCTGGTTATCATCTCTTGTTTTATATATAGACGTGTTATATATATACTTACCCCGTTATGTTGAATTCTTGGCCGGCTACCTAAAGTGATAGAAGATAAAACAAAAAAAAAATATTGGTTATTAATCAGAAAAAGTTTTTTTGCATAGCAAGATAGGGTACTCATTTTTCGAGAAATTATGTTGAGTGGCGGAATTCAACGCCGTGCATTTTCTGCAACAGCGAGGACATAAAAATATCACCATTTAGTGATAACATCAAATAATAATTAATTCTTACGTATAAATCAAATATTCCAAAATCTTAAATTTCTTTAATCACATTTAAATTTTTCATCATAACTTTATAGTTAAAATAGTTTAACTATAAACCGTCAGTTAATTAAATTTTACTCAACTCAACCTGACCATATTATTTAATATATTATAACATAATTTTATGCAAGAATTCATTTGACCTCTTCATTTAGTCAAAAAATTATTTAAGTTACTCAGTCACTTAAAAAAAATTGAGTCCCACATAAAGTATTCAAATTAAATAATAATGTCATTAGAATAGGTTAGTACTACGGAGCCCCTGTTGTGTTAAATACGATATTGTTTTATTTATATTATACTAGCATTTACTGGCGGCTTCGCCCACGTTGTCATATGGTAATAACTTTGAGTTTTGTATGACACATGACACATTCTTAGTGCCCGAAGTAACTGACCGCAGGTACAGTGGGTGACGTCGACACAATTAATATGATGTAATAGGTTTAGCCTATAATCCTGCTCTATAAATAAGCTTCTTCATAAAAAATATATAATTTAAAACAATAAGTATACCTAAACTATTTAGCTTATATTAGAATTGATAAGGAAAGTGTCAAGCTAGTGTTGGATTGTACTTTTTCCTTTATTTTTTGTTCATCTATCAATTGTATCCAAAATTTCTATGTAATATGGAGGGGTAGATACCCTTACTATGCCAAACTAAGTGTGTGAGGCTAAAAAAAAACATATACTGAACACTTTAACTCACTCACTTCATAACTTCGTTTTAATCTTTTGGTTTTTGTAATTTTTCGAAAAATTTCGTGTAGTCAAAATTTTACACCGTGTTGTCGGTCACCCGAGAATCGAATACATTGTCGTACTATACGGCTGTGTGTTCGAATCGATTCGAATTGGGGGAATGATATATTTAATATTTTCATTTCCAAACTGAGTACGAGTCAAAGCCCAGCGTTGAGTTCCGCCACTTAACGCAACTCAACTCACTAGACAATTACGCGTAGAATAGGAAACGGAAATGTCTTAATGGGAATGCAGTATCTTAACATTAGGTTCCCAGGATGCCTTCCCCAGATATAGCGTCAAGTTAAAAAAAAAGTAAAAAGTTGAAAAACTAAAATAAAATTAGACGTTAAAATTAGTAAATTTGAGTTGAGTTTAATTTTAATTCATATTGATAGGCAATTTAAAGATTTTTTTTATATATAAAATATTTATTTACCTCATAATGAAGTAAAAAAGAAAGTTTCCATAACGTGAGGTCATGGGTCAAATGTGACCCACGGCGTCTCCGCGGGATATAAACAATACCTATACTAATGAAAAAAATAGAAGCGATACTAAAATTAAGATTTTTAATGATGAAATTTATAAACTATTTGCATAAATAAAGTATGTAAGTTATTATAGGAATGTGTGTTTCAAAATTTCCGTCAAAGGTCAAAGAAATTTTAGTTACTATTTGACGGCACCATGGCCTTTTAGGAATATGCCTGGCTCGTGACTATGAGTACACATACTTTTTTTTTAGCTTCCGGCTGTATCGAAGAAGTGGAACAGTGGTTGACTGTGAATGCGTTAGTTGGCAGTTCGGTTCCGAATCAATTCCAATAATTTTCATATCGCCTTTGGAAAATGTCTAGCAATACAAACTGAGATATTAGTCGACGATTAATATCGCGTAATATAGCCTTTCTCAATAAATGTTCATGTGTAATGCAGTACAAAAAAAAGCAATTAGTATCAGTAGTTCCTTAGATTAGAGCAACGTACCAAACAAACACAATATTAGTATAAATTCAGAACCTCAATCCTCCGTGACCAATCACTCCACCGTACCACAATACCCTTGGATCTCAATTAAACATTAAAAATCCAAAATTGAAGACGAACAGTATTATCTGTTGACGGACAGACGGCCGTCGCGCCGGAAACCAAGACGCATGGCTGTGGATGGGGGCTCGAAAAACCATCACAAATAAATTTGTCACGCTCATAGATTCACTGATGAATTAAAAATGTGTTTACTTTCAAATAGACACGGCGTTGATTATTTTGTTTTTTTATATTTATGAATAAATGTTTATATATGTGTGTGTGTGTGTCCTATTTTTTTAATTGAATATGTTTTTCTTGTAAGAGACGCAGTTTTAAGTTTTAGTGCTGTAAAATAATTTGGTTTATATCAAATTAAAAAATAATAAAAAGCGATATTGCCCACGCAGACGGTTCAACACTTAAAGGCTAAATGGATGAAAATAAAAAACGACTGACAACAAAAAACATTCAAATACATCGACTTTGACCGGCGCAGCGTAGAGTTCCGCCACATAACTCAAACAATGACTCAAAAATTGGGCGGTGCTTAGGTACACCTGGTTCCCTCAACTCACCCAATTATTAGTGAGATATAGTATGACACTGAAAAAAAATGTATTTAAATAAAAAATCCTTCTAAAATTCCTAACTCTATGGCCCGTCACCATTATTCGATCATCTCTTGATTAGTATAAAGCTGTCGTTGCGTGCCCTTTCCGGCCCTACATTTTTTCCCTTTTATCATTTTCTTTAGATGATATGTTTTTTTTGTTTCTGGCGCCAAGGAAGCCATTGATTGAGGACTATCGCTGTAATTAATTGTCAATATGTTTGTCATATCTTTTGACACGTTCAGGAATATTGTGTAAAAAAAATCAATTGTGGAAAAGGCGTCCTTATCGCTTAAGTAGGTTGCTAGGCAACCGCATGGCAAAGGAAACAACAAATAATAATAGATATTAAATTATAAAATAATATTTGACTGAGTGCGACTGTAAATGCAACAGATTGTGGGTTCGATTCTCACTCGAAGAAATGACATATTTTTGGTTTTTCATTTCCTCGCTCTGGTAACGAAGCACGCTTTGCCTCGTTACGGCGTTGAGTTCCACTAAATATACAATATCTCCAGAATTTAGCAAAAACTGAGAAACGGAGTGTCTAACCCACAACCTGCCGCGTTTACAATCACACTGTGTGCCCCTGCGCCACGACTAGCTTCCATGTATTTATCTTGATGTAAAGATAACGTAACGTACATATCAATTATTGTTTATCTTTGATTGATTTGAAATATATCAAAAAATATATTGATTAATTAGATTAACTTAACTGTTTCACATTATCTATCTCGCTAATTATTTTTTTACTTGCACGCTTTATTTCGCTTAGCAGGGTATACAGAAAAAACCTAGTGACATATCACTCCGTCCTTTATTTTCGATCGAACCGACAGCCATCGTGTTCACAGGCAGTATCTATACCACTGCGCCACCATAGAATCAATAATAGTTCTACTTTAAAATTTTATAAGCCATTACTCTTTTTGTATACACTAAAAAACCTATTTAAGAAGATAATATTGTCGTAAAATGTTTGTTTTTTCAAACTGTAAACACAAATAAATATAATGGTATTCGTTTAAACGAACATATAAACATTTTATTTTACAATTCCACACCTTGTCTAGAGTTTTATGATTATTTAAACAATGATAAGTATAAAATTTCATTCTACTTAATAGATTCATACTTCCATAGAATATTTGATACGAGATCTTCATTGTCTTTTTTATATGTCGGTTTTTTTTATTAATATGGCTGGCATATTAGAGCAAAATAATAAAATGTAAAGAAAAATTTTAACTTATCATATTAAAAAAAATGTGTTTAACTTTTTAAATAATATGCATACATTTATAAAATATGTAAATTATAAAATCTGTATGGAAATTTTATATTTATATCAAAATAATGTAAGGTACAGATCTATATTGTACACGTCCTCTCCAAAAATACTCTGATATCCGTGTCTTAAAAGCTACTTAAACAGATTTTGTTGAAACTTAGACCGTTTCCTAGGTTGAAAGATACTTAACTTAAAAGGATTATTTAGATATGACTCTTAGTTTTCAAGAATCTGTGCAAAAACATATGTACATATATGTACGAAAAACACACGCTTGGAGGGCTAAATCATCACACTCAAATATAATGCAACAATAATACATACATATGTGTAAAAATGATAACCTCCTTTTCTTAAATTGGTTAAAAAGTTTATTTTTATACCTCCCGGATATACTCTTAATTAGTCTACAAAATAATTATAATCGAAGTAATCATTGATTACATTCATTAAGAAATGATAAAAATATAACATTGACGATTAATTGATATATTCAATTGATGATAATCATTGAGTTGTTTTGATATTATATACTGAATGAATCATTCAATTATATTATGTTTTATTCAAAATTTACATTAGGTATTGAATGAATTTATTTTGAGGTTACTTTCTTGAACATATTTTTTTTATCATTTCTTTCACAAACACCGTCTTTTTCGTAAGAAATCTATTTTTTTTTCTATATAGATATCGGCAATAATGAGTGTTTTGTAAGTCTAAGTGATTTTTTTATCGATATATTCAAAAAATATTATATTTTTATAGCTTCACGCTTTATAGTGGGGAAGTCATAGCGGATGGACGACCAAACGCTATGTACTCTATATATACCTCTTTCGCCTCGTTTACTGTCATCAACCTCGCCATACATGCCCTCCGGGAGACCCTTTTGTCTACTTTACTCGTGACCACGGACTACTGCAAGTGTTCGAAATTTCGGGTTTCCAAAAATGTATAATAACTAGTGGGCGCGCGACTTCGCCCGCTTATCAGGAGTGAATTTATTTTTTTATAAAAATCGGTGGCAATTTAAAGATTTTTCCATATAAACTTTCAACCCCTTATTTGAACCCTTAGGGGGTGAATTCTTGAAAACCATGAAACACGTGTTCAATTAAATATTTTTAAGAGTTTGAATTTTAAATTTTATAAAAATCGGTAAAGATTAAAAAAAAATTCCATACAAACTTTCAACCCCTATTTCATCCCTTTAGGGTTAAAATTTTTCAAATTCCCTTCTTAGTAGATGTCCAGAATATGAAAATAAACATCTGCCCAAATTTCACGTTTCTACCATCAGCGGTTACGGCTCTGCGTGCGTCTGACCTCAGTCAGTCAGCACAAGTCCTTTTATATATATATAGATGAATACATAAATGTGTAATAATCGTGAAAATCAAAGATCTTACTTATGTGACTTTGTTCTCGAAGTTCTCCCCCGAGGTCTTCTCTATTACTAATAATCTGACTATTACCTAAATAAATTCGGTCCATAAGATAAATAATAATATTTATTAACAGAAAACTTTATAATCATTTCATCAAATAATAATTTGTGTAATACTAAAAAGGTCTTAATTATACTCTTATCTTTACGGTCTGGCAACATTCTCGTTTGATATATTTTATATAGTTTTTTTCATTAAACAAATTATTATTTATAAAAAAAAACTTTACTTTTTGGAAATTCGAGAATGAAGTAAAATTTTTAAAGACGTTTCTAATTATATCACTTTATTTTTAATATACAGAGGGGACGTAGTGTAAAGGCACCACATTCTCAGCATAGTCATCCGAAATCGTAATATATTTTTTTTAGATCTACATTGTATCCACATAGCAAGGTAGACAGAAGGAACCTGGGAACATTATTTTAACACTTCCGGCGTCCACTTTCCGCCAAATTCTTTACTCGGTAAGAATCGGACCCACAACCGTCGCGCTCCATTGTTCCCTAGTTCCCCTGAACTACGACGGCATCTATCATATTTCTTCTATGTAAAATAGCGGAACTTAACGCCGTAATGAGCATTATATCTATATAATAATAATCAATATACAATATTAAATAAAATAGAACTAATAACGTAGCTATGGCTATAATATGTTAGAGGTATCTGGGAATAGCGTGCAAAGTTCTTAAGGAGCGGCAGATTCGATCGTCGCGTCGGTGGAACGTGAGTTATGAATGACATTGAGTGTCGACTGAGATGTGATTTGAATGGATGTGGTATTAAATGTAGGGGATTTTGATATTTGGGCGGTTGTTCTAGGTTCAATGCTCGGGTAGTGAGAATATATTGAGTTATAATTGTTTTGTATGTAAATATACTGTGTACTAAATATATGGAATTGATTGTTTTTATGCAAACACGTGAAACCATCCATTTCACGTGTTAAGTTTCGCTACTCAGCACTACTATAATCAAGACAACAACAAAACTATATCTCACTATATGCATAGAAATTGCAGAACATAGTGACATGCCACTAAATACCCAACATAAAGAATGTTTAATTTTTTATTTACATAAAAATTCACAAAATACACAAAAAACACATAAAAAATCAGACAAATACACACAAATGTACCGCCTTTCGATTTCGCAGTCCATACCACCGAAGCCGGTCCGCTCTCACAATAATAATAATACGTCAACGCCAACCACTATCTAAATGGTATTTGAATTGTTACCATCAATAAGGCACCGAGTGTGTATCCCTGTATACTGACAATACTGACATTACTGACGGTGTGTTTTTATACAATTTATTATAGTGAACGTCGTTGTAGTGCCGTGAAGTGTCTTGAAAACTGGATGATTGGATGGATGTTTTTGATTGGACAGTTTCTAGGAGGCGCAGGTTTGAGTCCCAATATGTTATTACGGTTTATTCATATCATGGTAGCGTGGTAGGCAGACGGAACCTAGTGATAAGATTCATCAGAATAAATTTTTAAGACTTAAGACTATGTCTTGTTACTCGCGCGAAAAATTAAAATATTCATTTCTCTGAGTGGTAATCGAACCCACAACCTTGACGTTTACCGCCAAATGTAATAATTTTTTGTACACTATTAAATATGTTTTTATATTTTTTGTAACTTTTGTTTGATGTTGTAGATGTGAATTGAAATCAAATTGCGAGTGCATTCAAAATTCTTTAAGTGGAAATATGAGAACAATTTCTAATTTTAAGTTTAACTGCATTTAGTAAATAACTTTCGATCGCGGCATTTATATGTTTTTTTTAAAATACAGTACATAATTTATTTATAATAAATAAAATGTTTTACTTTTAACTTAAAGAAAATCAAATCTCCATATAATACATACAATTGAAACATACAAACATACAAATAGTCCAAATAACAAAAATACAAACAACTATAAAGTAAGCTACACTAAGCAAAATCTAGTCAATACACTCAA
>DWQW01012376.1:0-10860 GCA_018249695.1 Heliconius erato demophoon | reverse complement strand
GACTGCTGGATTCCGATCGATCCCGAGACCGTGACCGTCGTTTATGTTTACTTTTAATCTTTTTCCTATCGTAAGATGATTCTGAACTGTATGACGAACTCCTTCTATCACGATATCTACTCTTTTCCCGAGGCATTTGTTTAGATATCTATAATGTGATTATATTTAAAAATATTGATTGCATATTGCTGATATATTTAAGATAAATAAATATCTTTTCCAAAACGTACAATACTCGCTTACATTTACTAATTACTAAAAAGACAACTATCAAGAACTGTCAATCTGTTATCATTTGAGTACAGATAAAAAATCATATTCTCAGCTCTGCTATAAATCTTATGGCCAATAAATTACCAGCATTAAGAGTAAATTTAAAGAAAGTGGCTGGCATCGGATAGGTGCGAGAAGCTCAAGACTGGGATAGTTGGTGCTCAATGAGAGAGGCCGTTCAGCAGTGGACGGCGATAGGCTGAGAAAAGAGTAAATTAGGGTTTTTTTTAAATGCATGCACTGAAATTTTGAAATAAATTACTCTTATTTACATAATAAGATTTATATTTCGTAATTTTAGAAATGCACATTCTTCCATAACAATAATCCCATTTTTCAGTTACATTTGAATTTGCGCTTTTATATAGTATCAATTTAAAAACATAGATGGCACTGTATTGTTTTATTATTATAAGAACGTTCCATATGACGTTATATCTTAGTAGATAATGCTACATTTAATAATTAAAATATACTCGTAAGCACAAGATGGTTGTAAAAAAATGTAATATACCTTTTATATAAAAAAACGCTATTTATGTATCTAAAACATATCGTTTATTTTAGATTCAAGTATTTTTAATAATAAATTTATCTTATGACATCTTGGAAGGACAGCGTTAAATGAAGCATAGTCTAGGGCAGCGACCACAATCAGTCGGCCTCGATGACGGAATGTGTGAAATTTTAAGATGGTGATGAGCAGTGTTTTCTTGATTTTACATATAAAATTAAGAATTGTTACGCTACTTATTTATTGACATGATCGTAATGTTTATAATCGTGTAACTAATCAGATATTAGTGCATTTTGTATTGGCGTAGCAGACTTGAAGTGTTGAACGTGTTTGTCGGATCATTGACATTGTTTCGTTATAAATTTTCGTAGCATCGTGATTGTTATGTTTATACTGGTATTGTGTGCTTTTGTAACGTTCAGTGGATGGATTAGGCGTTTCTGATGTTTCCGAAGTTATGGAGAGGCAGGAGCGCACATTTGCCAACATGGAGGCCACAGACACTGTGGACACCAAACAGGTGAGATCGAGACAATGTTATTGCCGGTTGCACATATGCGATATATATGTCGAACAAATATTACTTAATCAATATAACCAATTTTTCCAAAATATTAACCATTACAGAAAAAAATAGCTAAATTGACCATATTTTCTCATTATAAGATATATATTTTTATATATATACAATAATTATATATTTGAAATTTAGGTGATGGAGTCACCTTTAAATTATTCTAAACAAATCAAGGCAAAGTGTGGGTGAAGTTACTGCCCACACTCTTGTGGAATAAATTATTGCTATTAGAACATTGTTATGTACCTTACAAGTCATATCAAGTATTTCATATATATAATATCTACAACCTTTGTTATAACACATAGCACCAACTTTTTATTGTTTGCCTTATCAAAATATGAATGATGTTAATTCTGTTGAGTACTCAATTTGGATGATACATATTAGGTTTTTCGAGAAAGTGAGTAGTTACTGAAGTATAATAATAAAATCTATGCAATAGTGTATAGAATAAAAATAAGTAAGAATGATTTAAAAAATGAATAGTTTTTATACAATTAATGGACTAATATGTTGTGCTAAAAGGAAAGGGTTACTAAATGATATATTATTAAACTGGAAATATATTTTTAAATTTTATATAAACTTCTCTTACAATAAATTAAAATAAAGATTTCTTATTCCAAAAGTAAACAATAAAAAACAGCCTCATACTTCTTCTGCAGAGTCTCTAGTGTTAAGACACTATGTTATCTATTCTTTATCTGCCAAAATCTCAAATATAATCATTTCCTGAGAGAGTATTGAACCTAAAATACAGCCCAGTAGCACTTAATACATTTGGTGTCAGACTCTGTCCCACTTTGCCTAAAAAACATTATTGTTATTATAACATTATTGTTATTATTATATTAGCCACATGCCACAGATATTTGGCCACTATTTGGTATTTAAAAGATTCCTATATTAAATACCTAATGTTAAAAATAAAAATACTACTTACCAAATTATGAAAAAAAACCGGTCAGTCAGGCTTGTCAAACGAGGATTTCTGTATTTTCCAATTTCAGGGTTATAGGTATAGGCCAACAGGAAGTACAACTGTAGAAAGTTGATAAACTTAAGATTATGGGTATATAGACTCAATTTCTAAAAGGAGTTCCTATTAAAAGTTAGTAATGATTTGTTTTTCTATAAAATGTCACTTTTCATATTTTTCCCTTTTATTTTAATGTAAGTTTTTACCTTTGTGCCAAAATAGTAACAAATGATACAAATGGTCCATGGGAAGTACTGTAAGTTTTAATTATATAACAAATTGCATATAAAATGCAACAAAAACTATGCATAATTGCTCATATTGATTATGCTAAATTAGAATCTTGATAATTTCTGTGCCCCAAGAAAAAGTGCTAAATTTCATACATGAAACAGTAAAAAAACACATGACATAATAAGTATTTTAACATAATAAAGATCTTCTTGATTTTTATAATTTTTGAATAAAACACTTTAGAATTAAATTATTTAACCAAGTTAATCACAGATATTTATTAATATTCATTTGTGTCTGTCTACCTGTGACCACATTACTTACTGGTACTTTAACAAAACTATGGATACTTTAATACAATATTATGCATATAATGACACAATCTACATCGAAATGCCATTAAACAAATTGTAACCCGTCGAGTGTTGACATAAAATTGTATAATTTGAAGAAGCAGAGGCCAGTTGTGGCAAACAAGTGTGTGACTGTACCATTCAAGGAAATTAAATATTTATTTCTTCACTCTAGTATCGAGGCAATGAGTGAGGCATTCACCTCTGCATTATGGAAAGTTTTGAGGATTCGGTAGAAAATGGAAAAAAAGAGTGTCTTAACTCTAGGTTCCCTCTGCCTAACCTGCTGTGTGCGGGATATGGTGTGAAGCTGATTTTTTTCATAACAATATTTAGTTTCTTATCATTTGAGGTGAGATGAATAAGATTAATGTAAAATTTTGGATCAGAGGTGGTTCATATCAGAGTATTTCTTACCTATTAAATTAGAAAAATTTACACAAAAAAAAACAATTAAATCTCCTTTGAGTATTCTTCTATTTTCGACACTTATCCTGCTTGGCTGGAAAAAATAAAGAAAACACTGTTCTTCAATTACTGAACGAATTTGAAGTATACCATGCATACTGACGGCGATCGGCGGAACGCTGTGTGTTTTTGAAGAATATGTAAAGTAGTTTTATATATATTTTTTTTAAAAAATTGCATACATTTTTCCAAGTCAACTACTTGCCTTAATCGCGCCGGATATTTAATGTTAACGTACTTATCTCGCAAACAATATTCCACCTTCTTGGTAGGGGGGCGCGGTCCGCTCGCTCCTCGCGCTCGCGCGGGCGCGGGCAGTTCGACCGCGTCGGGCGCGCAGCACGCCGCGCGCGCACTCGAGTGATGTCCCCGTGAGCCCAGTGGTTACTGTGTAGTGTCTTCCCATTACCGTGTTATACAAATTATTACTTGAATAATGGTAGCGATGGTGGCCTCGGCGTCCGGATACGGCACTCTTCGCCGATTTCTGAGCGTTCCTGATGGCCAGGATATACAAAGTACCGGTGTTGTCTTAACTGCCTCAGTCGCGGTCTCGGTAAGCCATGAACTTAACATTGTTAAATGTAAAATGTAGCCAGTTCTTCTATCCAAGTGGAAAAAGGTCGATGAATTATGTACTTTATCTTTTATCAATTCATCCGTGTTATCACTTGGAGTTGCGACTGTATGATAACTATATTTATTTTTATTTTTTTTGTGATAATTTAGTTTTAAACTTCACGTTATCTTATTAAATATTCATAGACGTATTGCCTATTCAAGTTTGAAATAGGTGTGTGTTTGTTGGAGGTCAAAGAAACCGCGTTACAAAATAATTTTACAACATAAAAGCTTAGAAAGTCATGCGTTATATCTAACAATCGTTACGGAGGCTATTAAAATTACATTGGCGCCCGGAGCGCTCAGCGTGAGGTTGAATCTAACTTAAAACCTTATAATTTTTTCCATTTGGCTAGATAATTATTTAAAGCGAAGTATATATTTTTAGCCACATCTCTAACTCACTGTCAAAATTGTCGTGACCGTTTGAGAACGAAAATTTTCGGAAGTTAAAAAAAGATTTTTACAGACAAGTCCGCAGTAGCCGTCGGCCGCGGGGTCGACGACCTGACTTTCCTTTTTAATATTCATTTTGATTGTATTGCCATCACTTGAAACTGTCCTTGGCCTCACCATATGGAGTATGATGTATTGCTCGTCCATGATGTCATCCTCACATGTTCGGGATTAGACAGGAGCGCGCGGCCAAGGTTAGGGCACCAGACCGTGGCAACATCTCGAAGGCGCACGGCTCGCTGCCATCGTCCGCGAAAGGAGCTCGTCTTCGCGATGTGGCTACCGACCCAGATCTCTCTTTCGCTTATTCGCTCTTACCCTTCAAAATTAATAAAGCACGTCTAAAATTTAATTAAATTCGATGTACCATTTGTTCAGCTATACGAACCTATTTATCGCATAATAAATTTCAAAGTACATTAGTTTAGTTTATCACAGAGTCCGTTTTTACTATACTGTATACATGTAGCTATATAAAATTCGTTACCATCAGATTACCATGGTGCCGAAGTTTGGAAGCGTCAGACACGCGATGCTTGTGTGGTCAGTCCCCTCGGGTCGAGGGAATTGCTGGTATTTTGTGTGTATAGACTACTCTGTCTTGACAAAAATAACTAATTTGTATATTGTAAAGAATAAAGATTACTGTCTGTTGACTTTAATATTACGTTAAAGCAAGAGTTATTACTTTTTCAATGTAAGCGTCAAGAGATTGTAATGTGAGCCGTTATAATTCAATAGTCAGAGAAAATATTCGCCGACAGCTACGATTGGAACGATAATAAAATGGAGAGCGAACTCTTTGTTCGTAATTTCCTTTCCCAACGTTATCTTTTTTTATTCGTAAATAAAAGTGAATGAATTAAACGAAGTTATCAGTTATGAAATATCATTAATACAGCATATTATTGGTATAGATTATGTCAGAATATACAAATTTATTGAGTGATATATATATATATATATATATATATATATTGGGTTCGATATTAATATATTATGTAATAGCTTAAGGATATTTTATTAAAAGCCATGTTTCAAGCTATCGTTAACGTGTAATTAACGTTAAATTAGCATAATTGTATTATAATGACAATAAAACTCAACTTTTTTTTTCGGTGTGGTTAATAAATTAAGAAATGAATTCTATCGGTTACCTCGTAATGCTTTGCGTCGTGAGATTCAAGGAACAAGCGGAACCACTATAAGTGCTATGAATAAAACATTAGATATTATGTTCAGAATAATAGAGAATATATGAAATACAAAAAACAAGGACAATTTTTTTTGTGTTTTATATAAATAATTTTAACTTTGCTTTTATTTATGCTGTTACACAAAAAGTACGTTATGAAATGGATCTTACCCCAGCGACCTATATTTTAAGATATCAACGAACTTCATAGTTCTTTCTAAGGCGTATTTATAAATTACATATCTATGAAAGAAAACAACATCTCAAGATCGACCTTAGACTTGAGAATGCTTTATACGGCCACGGGTATTTTTATATAGTTATAGGGACCTAGATTGTTCTTACTCAGCAATAATTATATGCAGTTTTGGATCTAGTTTGATCGTGACTTGGTAAATCTTGATTCAAGACTTCAGTATTTTAATGATGATGTAAATAAAGGACAAATAATGAATGTCAATAATACGTTGATTGCATTTAGATGTTTGTTAGTGTTACATTACGTGTTGATTTCTAGTCACAACATCATTAACCTGCTTTGGATAAATTAGTATCGGCTTTTTTAATATGCTTAATATTAATAGAGTTTAGTAGATTAATTTGTTTTTTACTTATTTAGAAAACGTATAAAAATTTTAACGTAGCGGTACTCGAACCCGCGCTTCCTGGAAACCGACCCGACAAATCGACCTGGTCGGTTTCCAGGAGGCGCAGGTTCGAGTCCGCTATGTTCAAATTTTTATACGTTTTCTAAATAAGTATTTTTCATTCCTAAGTGTGGATTAACACTTTAAAAATTGTAAAAACTATTTGTTTTTATAACTTTAAGATGTAATATCGTATCCTTAAGATAAAGATAATATACAACAGATATAGTGTCGCAGTAGGACAACGCTTTACTGTAAAGGCAATAATAGCTTTATTATTCTGCCTATCGCGGGGTGCATTATTTTCTTGTTTTCGCTATGGTATCTATTGGTAACTATCTACAGCATAGAGATCTGAGACTCAACACGGGGAGAGAATAAAACAAAGTGTATTCACGCTCAATTTACTTCTCCTATCCTGCCTTTTGCAGGGTAAAGCGTAAACTTAAAATAAAAAACGTATAAAATATATAATGTACAATAGCCCTTGAAGCACTTAAGATTAAATCGATTCATTCTACCGCATTGCTAGTGACGGTCTCTCATTAGAATGACTGTTGTTAATCACCTTGCATCGATAAACGATTTGTTGATTTACTGTCTCGTTTCCTTGTTTACCTTTTATAAAAATGTGAAAAAATACCGACAGGAAGTTCTAATACAGACATGCTTTAGCAATTTTAACTTCATATACGTTACCTTAGAAGGAGCGTCTCCGAACTTATGACAATCATAAGAGTATTTTATATTATTTATTATTAATTTATATATCCGCTTCACTTCTTTAAAAAGAAATAACGTAAAATAATTATTAAAAGCTTGTCTCAGTATCGTGGAAAGGTCAAACTCTTTTGCCATTTGAGTCACGGGAAATTTACTTTTTCGTTTATCATAATAGCGATGCTGTCTGAACAGTTTCTCTCTTGTTTTACATGAATTTTTCATTTTGTCCGCGTGAATAGTGTCTGAGTGCTTTATATTAGATATAATTTTAAGTTGAATTGACACTATAACGGCGCTGTTTAAAATTTTGTCTTCTCTTCGTGTCTTCGTCGTTTACCAAAGTGTAATTATGGGCGGAAAGTAGTAGTTTACTTGATATTTTTTAAGGCTTTTAAGGATGTGACTATAACGCGACGGTTGTGGGTTTGATCACGAACTCGAAAGAATTAATTATTATTTATGTTTTTTTTTATTTCTTCGCTATGGCACCAAGCCAAAGGCCGGGCGTTGAATTTCTCCATTCAACACGCAATGCCTCGAAAAATTCGGTGGAGAATGGGGAACGAAGCGTCTTAACAGTTTCCTACAGAGAGAAATTGATTTAATTTTTTTATATATTTTTTAAAATATAATATGAGTGAAAATAGAATTTTGCACTAATTAAGTATATAATTTATAACATTCTTAGCATTTAAACTTAGTCAATAATAACAACCGTTGTATGGTATCTTTTTAGTCTCCACAGAAGCTCAAAGTTTTGGGAAGCCTTTTTAAGCACTTTGCGAACCCTTGGCGACTTCAAAAATTGGAGAAATTTATTGCTTCATTAAGCGCCTTTTAGAGTACTCAAATAAATATATATTTTTTTTAATTTGAGGCCGTTGTAGCTCAGGGGGTGTGACTGTAAGCCGACGGCTGTGGGTTCGATCTCCATTCGAGGAATATTAATTTATTTAAATATATATTTCCATTTCTTCGCTCTGGTGTCGAGAAAGGTGTGGTCTTGAGTTCCGCCGAATATTCGGCGAAAAGTGGGGAACGAAGTGTCTTAACACTAGATTCCCTCTGTCTAGCCTGCTGTGTGTGGGATACAAGGAGAAGCTGATTTTTTTTTTTTTTATAATTTTGAAAACAAAGTTATATTTTCAATAACAATATTTTTTTAGATATTCTAAACTGTCATTGGATATTGCTTCTTTTTTTTATGTTTTATCATAGATACAAAAATGGATTGTAGCATAGCCATTTAGGATCGCGCGTCTTGCGACAGACGGACGTTGTTCCGCACACACTTCCGCCCACCTCCATCCTATAAGGCGAGGACCTTGTCACGTTAGCTAACATGTAGGCACATCTAGTTTAATATAGTTTTTAACTATGTTTAATTTCAATACTTTTAGCCTTTGCGAACAAAAGTTGTGCATTTTTTTCTTTTAGTACTCTGAATCATCTATAACTATTTAATTCTGCTATTGCGACACGAATCTCTCCTATCGCCTAAAGAATCCAAAGACTACAGACTCTAGGCATTCGACTGAAAAAATTCCAATTTTGTTCTCCGTTTCGCCATGTGGAAATATTTGCGAGTAATCTACGTGACATTGACGGCTTTATTGTGCAGTTGGCATGTTTAGAAGCCATAAACAAAAGAATTGAATTCACTTTATGTGTTGTGTTGTGAAACCCAACGCTGTATGCATGTACATTTCTATTATATAGGTTTAAACTTTATAATAAATGTTAGTGATCCCCTATACTTCGTTTGGTATATGAACTAACAACCTACCGTGTTTTTTTATCAGCTTCACTCTGTATCCCGCACACAGCAGGGTAGGCAGAGGGAACGTAGTGTTAAGACACTCCATTTCGTCACTTTCCGCCGAGTTCTGGAGGCATTGCGTGTTGAGTGGCGGAACTCAACGCCGCACTTTGCCTCGATGCCAGAGAGAAGAAATGAAAATATAAATGTAAATAATATTTCATTTCCATTACATTTTGTTCTCCTGCGCCACTGCCTGGCCTCAACGTGTCACCTCCCGTGTTGATGATCTAAATACTGCTACAGTTAAAATGAGCACTTCGTTTCACACATGCTGCCCAATTTTTAGGACGGAAATATATGTACAAGGCATGCTGAGTAGCGGAACTCAATGTTGTGCCTCACTACTCAAGCTTGAACCTACAACTGTCACGTTTACAGTCAGTAGCTGTACCGCTTCTCCACGACGGCTTATTATTATATTAGTCGGTAATGTTATTAAATTGTTATATATTTTTACAAATATATAATTGAGATTAAATAAATGTACGTGACATATATATATATATATATATATATATACACAATAAGGAAATAAAATAGCTATGTAAGATTCCTTTTTTAGTTTGACCCTGCAATTCTTCTCCATATTGCCGCTATCCTTGGATGAAGGTCATGTTTGCATTCGTTTCGTGTCCCAGTCATATCTAGTTTGATGATTTTATGTGTTTTTGATTGATCCTTCCTTACCTTGGGCGTGTTTAAACTTATGATGTAATTTATAACAATGGCAAATAGTACTTAATACTTTAAAAGTAATAGCAATATACGATTGATTTATTTGAGTTAATTATAATAGAAATAGAGGCTTTGTAGCGCAGTGTGTCGGCGTCTGGCTCTAAATGCGTAAAAGTTGTCAGTTTGATCCCTTAATTATTAATATTCCAATTTTCCAAGTTTATATTTTATCTCAAGCCCAATTGTATATTATATTTAGGCTCTCTTCGCCTACTTTATATTGGAGATACAGAGTGAAACCGAAAAAAAGATATTAAATGTTATTTAGGTGATCAACTCACCTAACTTTATTGTTTAAATAATGTATACAAAAAGTTATTTTTTCTTGGCATTATAATGATATAAAAATTTAATTCTTTAAATTTCGTGCACAAAAATTATATTATAACTATAAAGTATCTGCTTAGAAACACGAAATATGTAATTGCATTGTTTATGCATTTTCTCAAGGGCTAATATAATTTCATATGCACTTTCGCTAGTTGAAGCTGTAATTAGTGAAATTTAACTGGTTTAGAACAGTGAGTGATATAGAGTATTTTACCAAAATACAAACGTATATGGAGTTGGTACAAATATTTGACTCTTTCGAGAATGGTATCCACGATCCCTTGTGTAGGAAGTAGTACTTACTAACAATGTGCAACCACAAGTGACTCGGCTATAAAATAAAACCTGCCTTACAGAATGCGGACTCGTGTGATAACAAAAAACGTTAACATTATGGATTGACATAGATTTCTTAACGTCTAAATATATTTTTCATTGCAATAATGAACAAAGTGAAATTGAAAGTTAGATATTTTATTTGTGTAAAACAAAAATAATGTAATAGAAAGTTCAAATTCGACTCTATTGCATTATTAAAATTAGTCATATATATTAGTAACACTTTGAGTCAGTTACGTATATGTACTTATTTGGGTAATTAATAATTTTATATTGATTTAAATTATATAACATTTCGTTTTCGTTTTATATTGATTTTATTTAATTATAAAGATATATTTAGTTTGATTTAAATTACCTGTTGCTGTTTAATTAGCAGTGTTGCTTTCTATTTGATTTCATTTCATAGAAAAAATATTGGATGTATGTGAAAATTCTAGTCTTGCAAGTTAGTTGGTGCTACAAAACCATTTTTTATTTAAAATGAAGACACACGATAGTTTTGGGCTCAAATCCGACGAGGGAGATTGAATTATTTTCTTATCCCCGCACTGGTAGCAATAAGCGCGGCGTTGAGTTCCGCCACTT
>DWQW01012375.1:0-10861 GCA_018249695.1 Heliconius erato demophoon | reverse complement strand
ATGGTGCCGTTGTTCCACATAGCTTTCTTGGTGCTCTTCGTCATCATTATTTACGCTATTATAGGATTGGAGTTGTTTTCTGGAGCGCTGCATGATACGTGTTTTAAAAAAGGTTCCAGTAAGTAATATTATCAACCACTTTACTATATAATAAGTTCTTTGATTTTCACGATTATTACACATGTTAAATGACACCGATGTATGATAAGCCACCGTCACAGTCTAGTTTGACGTGACTGTTGCTTATCATACATCGGTCAAACAAAGAGAAGCATCGGTGTTAGGGTGAAGGAACACATCTTCGACATCAAGAATAGGCATGTATCGAAGGCAACTGTGTGTGAGCATACTAAGGATAATGCCAGCCACTACGTTAGGTTTGATAAAACCCAAATCCCCCCCCAAATCCGCGAGGCTATTGAAATATAAAAACACCTTAATTTCAATAGAGAGGATGGCTGGAAACTTTCTACCACCTGGGACCCACTCATAAAATCATTGAAGTCTCAAACCGTTGGGTTTGAGACTTCAGTGATTTTATGAGAGCCATACCTGCCAGCCATAGTTGCCTGGATCCGAAAAGCTGAAGATCGAGCTCAGTGGCATGCCATTGGAGAGACCTATGTCCAATAGTGGACGAGGACAAGCTGATGATGATGACGATGATGATGATGATTATATTATTTTATTAATGGAATATTCCTTTTACTAGAATATTTTAAGTAAATTTTAATTAGTAGTACATTTGTTTTTGAAAATCTCTGATCTAAAGCTACTTTAAAAGTAACTTTACATCAATTCTTATCGGTTACTAATTAGCCGATCTTACTTATGGATAATTTATATAAACAATAATTATTTTAGTAAATAATCAATATAATTATAATTTATAAAAAACTGAACATTTAATATTTATTTCAAGGCCGTCGTGGCGCGCACGTCCACTGACACCAACCCGCAGATACATGCTCTCACGGCGGGGTCTTCATGCATTTTATGTGAACGTCCTCTATAACCTCTAGTACCGACACTAGTTTTTTTAATTACTACCGAGATGTTCCCCTGCCTCTTACAAGTCACTTTTCCTTCTTAAATATTTTTTACATTCTTTCGTCACTCATTTTCTCAGCGTGACATCCTCGCTAAGCTTATGTTTTTACATGTATTGCAGACGACATGCCAAATGACCCGAAACCCTGTTCGCGCTACGCGGACATAGGGAGCCAATGTGATGAAGGCTTCGAGTGCAAGGAATACTGGGCTGGCCCTAATTATGGTATCACTAATTTTGATAACATAGGCTACTCTATGTTGACTGTGTTCCAGTGTATCACTCTGGAGGGGTGGACGGATATTATGTATGCTGTAAGTTGTTTTTCGTTTCATGTAGAACATCCCGTATATAGTAAGGTACATAGATAAAATACTTCAATTCCGACGCTTTGTTCATTTTTGGACAAATTACGTGTTGAATGGCGGAATTCAACGTCGGTTTTGCCTTGTTACCCGAACGAGGTATTGAAAATAGTTAAATTCTGCTAGTGGAAATTGAATCCACCACCGTAGCGGTTACGTAAAATTTATATATTTTTATATTTTATATCACTGAGCAACGACGGCTCCTTTTTTTTATGGATGTCGTATTTGATTGACGTGTTTGGTAGTGGAATATATCAATGTGTTTTCTGTAACTATTCCATTTTTGTACAGTTTAGATCTACCATGACGTACAAAAAATTTGAAACTTTATTTAAGAATTTTTTTTTGTTCCTAATCGTGCAATGTGTGTGTGCGCCACCAATGGCCTCACGGCCTTTTTTGTTGTATCTTTTTGAATTGACTGACTGAATCTAATGGATTTCTTATTTATTTTTGTAAATTATGTTACTTTAAAATATATTTAATAAAATATTTTAATGATTTTTTTTCCAGATAGCAGACGTGAAAGGTAATACGTGGGTGTGGATATACTTCGTCACGCTGGTCATATTTGGAAATTTCTTCGTTATGAATCTTATTCTTGGTGTGTTGTCTGGGTAAGATTTTTTTATTTAATAAAATTGTTAACCTAATACAAAAATTAATAAAGCTTGCCAGCGGCATAGCGTCTGAATGTAACCACGACTGTTCAGGTTTCGATGGGAATTCGGAGAAATGATTTTTTTTAATGTACACATTTCTTTACCATACCAGTAATTCGGATTAGTAAATAAATAATTGTGATGTTCAGGCGAGCGAGTCAATATTTATAAAACAGAATTTTACTTTCCAAAAAATTATAAACTTACAGAGAATTCTCTAAAGAAAGAGAAAAGGCGAAGAATCGCGGTGATTTCCAAAAGTCCCGCGAAAGGCAGCAGTTTGAAGAAGACTTGAAAGGTTATTTGAATTGGATCACAGTCGCTGAAGAATTAGACCTGGAGAACGACCAGGGCCAAAAGGAAGAGGACCAGGATAATCAGGGTATGAAAATATTTATAATTTTGCTTAAATACGAGTTAACGGAGAACTTTTTATTTGTTAGATTTTATATTTTATACTGTATTTTTTTAATGAACTCCATCGACTTGTTCCTGTTCTTTGTTAAATATTTTTGGCCTTCGGCAATTTACATTTCTGGGATAGGCAAAAGACTATTTTGCGGTGGACACAAACCACCCGGGCCCCCCTATTCCTACGCTAATGTTATTTGAACTTGTAACAAGTGTAATTAATCATTATTAGAAATAACTATTAAATCTTTTGATGCGCAAAATATAAGCTGTCTTAGTAGAAGGCAAGAATTTTTTTTAAATAATTCATATAAAAAAATCAGGTAACAAAAAAGAAAGGCGAAGTAATGATGAAACACAAAACAACGTGAACGCGAACGGGGAGCCGCCGCAGACGAGCACGTGCAAAGTGTATTGTAGAAGATTTGATAAAGTAAGTGGCTTCTTAATTACTTCTTAATTATCTGCTATAAACTATATTTACGAAGATTTCATCATATCAGGTCATGGTGACTTCATTACCTATATGTACAATTTGTAACTTTTGTCATTGTAACTTGTGATCAAAATGCTCTTAGTTTTTAAATTAGGCAAAGCGCGTCATTGAGTTCCACCTCTTAACAAGCAATGCCTCAAGCTGTCTGGCAAAGGATTAAGTTTAGGTACTCAGGTTTCCTATGGTTAGCGTGATATATGCAGAATAGAATGTAAAACTATTTTTTTCACGCTCTATCCCGTACATAGCCTATTCGGCAAAAGAAACCTGGGCCATGGACAGACTCTCGATTATTAAGATACTTCCGTTCCTCATTTTCCGTTATATTCCATTATATTTCATTTCCTCGAGTGGACCTGTTGTGGTTGCACTTACAGGATACTTCTCTACCACTACTGACCTCTCTCAGTCTCGTCTCGTCTCATAATATGTGAGCTAACATAGCACACATTTACTAATTATTAACTAATGAGGTCAGACATGGCGCAGGAGCACAAAATGTGACTGTAAACACGACTGTTTGTTAGTTCGATCTCCGCACGTGAAAATAAACTGTTTATTTAAATGTATATTTTAAATTCCTAGCTCTGGTACTGAGGCAAAGCGCGGCGTAGAGTTCCGCCACTCAACACGCAATGCGTCCAAAATTACAAATTAAAGTGGCGAATGGAATTTGACCTTGCTGTGTGCGGGATACAGCGTGAAGCTGACTTAATTTTAATTTTAATTTACAGGTAAACCGGCGTATGCGCAGGGCTTGCAGGAAAGCTGTTAAATCTCAAGCCTTTTACTGGACGATTATTGTACTAGTATTTTTAAATACATCGGTACTTGCATCAGAACATTATAAGTATGTGTAACTTAACTTATATTTTTGTGTTTTTCATATTTTGCTTTTATGAAGTGTACGTATAAAATGTTTAAAAAATTAAAACTATATTTTAAGTACATATATTATAGTAATCATATTTTTTAAGTTATAACATTTTAATGAAATAAAAAAATATTTGTAAAAACAAAAACTCCGACTGCATAAAACTAAAAAGAAAATAAACAAGTCTAATAGTTTATTAGGATTAACAGTCCGGACCTCTTCAAATTATGCGGGGTTCCTGGTAAAGATTTTATTGATTGAACAATTACTTATAGGTCATAAGAATTACTTATATTTTTTTATTTTTCACCTTTTTATTAGAATTCATTATTGTAATCATAATCATGATATAAAATTTGAAATCCTCGTAGTAAGCTCTTGAATTTGAGACCCATATTGTGGTATTCGAAACGAAAATTTTTTTTTGCACTAAGTCCAATGGCGTCCCACAGCCACCATGATTGTTTTTATTTAACGTCACCTATCTAAGAACTCTTGGGCTGCTAATACGAATCTAACGATACCTCAATTATGTAAATCCGTTCAGCGGTTCTGGAGATATGAGGTAATAAAGAATAATACATACATACAAGATATGCGCGAAAAACATAACCCTTCCTTAGCAGTCGGGAATTATATTTATATGTCAAATATAAAAATAGAAGAATAACTATAACTACATTAAAATAATTTGTAATGTTCTAGGACCTAAAATATGCCTACGTATTTATTAATTTATCTTCTACTTCTGTGGAGCAGAGTGACAGTTTTCTTATTATTATATTATTATATTTTTCAGTCAAGACCTCTGGTTGGATCGCTTTCAAAACCACGCGAATAATTTGTTCGTGGTTCTATTTACTATGGAGATGTTGGTCAAAATGTACGCTTTGGGATTTCAAGTATGTAGTTTTTAAATTTTACTATAACTTTTAATTGATAATAAATATTGCATTTTTGGTGTTCTTTTGTGTATTTTAATCAGTAGAGACAGTGTAGTAATAATCCACTTTACCTACGACACTGGTTGTGCATTAAGTGACAGATCCAAAATCACGTTTTGTCAAATTAATCCAAGAAATCATTTTTTCTTATATAACCATGCGTTTCACATATAAACTGCCATTATGACAAATGCAGCTTAAAATAAATATTCAATTAAGAAAATGCAGTTAGATATATTTGAATAAATAAGATCCTCCTCACAAAGACAATGAGAGCTGAGTGTCCTCCTCATAAAGACAAAGAGAGCTGAGTGTCAAGACACTTCATTCTAAAATTTCCATTTTAGTGACATACTAAAATATACATGAATATGCTAAATCCCAATATTTTATTTCTTCCAGGGCTACTTCGTATCTCTATTCAATCGTTTTGATTGCTTCGTAATGGTGTGCTCCATATTGGAGCTGGCGCTGATACTGAGCGACACGATCCCACAGCTGGGCATCTCTGTGTTGCGTTGTGTGCGATTGTTGCGGGTGTTTAAAGTCACTAAGTAAGTTAATAACTTATTCGAATGTAGATTTTAGAATTACGAATTTGGAACTAGGCGGACTCCAAGTTGTAAATTAGACATTTTAAAAATTATGATGTTTTTCAAAGTTTAGTAAAGTTTAGTATATATTAAGGCTTACAGTTAAAAAATCTCCTTCAGCGCTGTTTTCTAAAAAAAGGGAGTGTATCAGATTCTAATATTTGATATTTCGTTATCGATGATTTAAATGTGCTTATTAAAAATAATCAAATTACCATACAAGGAGTTGTCAAAATTGTTTAATATTTCAATGTTTTTGATGATATTGAGAATGAAACGAACAAACACGTGAAATAGTAGTTTCTCTTGTTATGTAAACCTAGACACTACCCTAGATCAGTGCAGTACTGTCTCCTTACTTAGAGACACTTCCTCTAATGGAAGTAACGATCGAGGCGCAGACCTCTATGGTTGATGTTTTCTAACTATTGATTATTTTTATCCCGAGTTAACAATGTGCAAAAGCTACTGTACTCGACCGTACTGTATATTCTTCTAAATAAGATTGAAATTTACAATAGCAACAAACAGTAAAAACAATTTGTTGAATAAATAAAGTAATTTAACAAAATATCTTTACAACCAAAAGCGATCTTCACTTAATAAAATAATCACTTAATTAAAAAATCTCCCACATTTTCCAGATACTGGCGTTCTTTATCAAACCTGGTAGCGTCTCTACTCAACTCCATACAGTCCATCTTCTCCCTTCTTCTCCTCTTGTTTCTGTTCATCATGATCTTCGCGCTGTTAGGCATGCAAGTGTTTGGTGGAAGATTTGATTATGCGGGGGAGATTGAAAAAGAGAGGCACAATTTTGACTCTTTCTGGCAAGCTGTTTTAACTATGTTTCAGGTAATATTTTTAGTAATACAAATGTATATACTATATCTACTCTATTTATTTATATACATTATAATTTTATAATATGTTAAATGTAAAAAATGAGATTAGTCATGTTTAGCAACCAGTTTAAGCGGGACAGGATGTGGGTTCGATTCCCGCTCCGGGAAATGTAATATTTAATATTTTTAATTGCTGTGTTCTGGTAACGAGGCAAAGTGCGGCGTTGAGTTTTGCCATTCACCACGCATTGCCTCCAGTATTCTGTACAAAGTGGGGATCGGACGCGTTTATGGGGATGGAGTGTCGTAACACTAGATTCCCTGGTTTTCTCTGGTTACCCTGCTATATGCAGGTTACAGCGTGAAGCTAAATAAACACTTATGACTACTTCGTTTTTCAGATCTTAACAGGTGAAGACTGGAACGTAGTAATGTATCACGGCATTAACGCGTATGGCGGCGTGGGGACGCCCGGCATGCTGGCCTCCTTATATTTTATTGTTATATTTATTTGCGGCAATTGTATCCTTTTCAATAAAATTGTTATTTAGTTATATTTATGTATTTTACAGGTATTACCAGCTTACTGGTAATACTTAATGTTGTGCTTATTTAAAATACGACGGTGTAGCTATATAAACTAAAACAAATATATAAAAGATATACTTTTAATTTTGACAATCTGTTAAATTTAATTCACAAGTTAATACTTATAATAAGCACATTTTTTTTGTAAAAAAGCTTTTTATTACGACAACTACAACGCGTCAAGTCTGTGTTTTTTCCAAGAAAAAAAAATGTATGCGGTATTCATGATATTTAAGTAAAAAAATTTTATACGTAAACAATAAATAATAAGTAAGTTTTACTAGAAATAAATATCCTTACATTATATAATTAGATATTCTATTGAACGTGTTCTTGGCTATCGCTGTGGACAATCTCGGTGATGCGGAGGAAATGGACGCTGAGGAGATTACAAAAGAGAAGGAGGTTTGTCATACGTATTTAGTTTTAACCCCCCATACAAAAGGAGGGGTGTTATGAGTTCGACGTCGACGTTTGTGTGACTGTGTGTCTGTCTGTGGCATCGTAGTTCTTAATTTAGATTTCAATGCGGTTTTTTATTCATAAGCTAGTTCCTATGAGGTGGTTCTTAGCAATGTTTGCTGAAAATCGGTCAAGTAGTTTTAAGAATACCAGCTCCTTTTCCTGAGGCATACTTTGCATAAAATTAAGTTATTACGTAGGTTTTAATTTTTAACCTAATATAATAATACTAGCCTTTTCTTACAGCTTCGCCTGCGTAATACTAATTTTAATTTTGAATTTTTTGAATTTAGTTACGTATGAAAATGTATGTAATGATCCCCAGGCAACTTAGACTTTAGGTACAGTGGGTTACATCGAAACTATTAGCGATATTAAAATTGTTTTTTTTCTTCATTTAATCAGTTCAGTAGATCCTAATTACGGATATGCTTATGTTAGTGTAACCGAATACTTTATTTTCATAAAGATATATTTTACTTTTATAAACATATATTATAACACTGACTTTATTTTTTCTTATAAAAAAATTTGCACATCTGTTAAATAACAATCATTAAGTAACGAAAATGTCAACGACACGAATGTTATAGATACATTGTACGGAAATAAAAAAGATTTTAAATATAAATATTTTATTATTGCACAGATTGCACATTGATTCCGTTAATAAGTGCAATAAATATTTTTATTTTTCATACATTTAGGGTGCTGATAATCCTGAAGCTGGTAACCCTCAACTAGATGAAGAAAGAGGAGAAACGGACGATGAATATGTCAACGAGGAAGAAGGATACTCTAGCGAGGGGTAGGAAAACATTAATAAATAATCTCTCACGACAGAGAACCTCTTTACTAGTCACCTATCAAAATTCTATCCCTGAAGTTAGCAAATTCTTATTAATTAAACACATACCAATACTAGTCTACACGCCTTAGCGTCGCCTACACTAGTGAGCAACCTTGGTGCGATATAGAGACATGTCCACAAAACTAAAAAAGTACTAATATTATAGTTTTGCCATTTTAAAGTAGAAATATATTAATTTTAACTGATTAATTACATCTTATTTACATGCAGCCAGAAGTACAAGTCATATAAGAGAGTCGCAAGGTAAATGATATTGTTTGATTTCAAAATCTGATATACACAAAACAATTTTAAAATTATAATTTTTTGTTTGAATTAAAACATAACTTCCATGAATTTGATGTAGTTTTTAATATAATAAAATATATATTAAACTATTTCCAATGAATTTTAAATTATACTTTTTTTAATAAAAACTCAACACATATTTTAAAATTAATAATATTTTGTATAATAAATAATATAGTAACATATATTTTGAATTCTAAATAACATTATAACTGTATAATAAACAGATCAGAACATGAATACGAAGAAACTGGCTCAGAAGAAGATGTAGAAGCAGAAGCTGAACAGGAGGAAGGTGATAATGTCAATAATGCGCTAGTACCTGAGGAAAAGAAACAAAATGGTAAGTTTATTCTTGTATATTCTTTATAATATAGCTCGAGGCCAGTCGTAGCGCAGGGGCACAAGCGTGTGATTGTGAACGCGACTCGAGGAAATGTAATGTTAAATATTTTCACGCTCTGGTAATGATGCGAAGCACGGCGTTGAGTTCCGCCACTCAACACGTTGTGCCTCCAGAATTTGGTGAAAAATTGAGAATGAAATTGATTTAATACTAGGTTCCCAGGTTCTCTTTGCCTACGCTGCTATGTGCGGAATACAGCGTAAAGCTAAAAAGGATGTAATCAAAAACTCATGGACCACAGCCATTTTAGCTTATATGATTACATTGATTTTATATTTCGTCCCTGGCAGACGAAGTGCGGACTTTTATTTTGTCAAGAAAGTTGAACGGAAAGTGGGGAACGGAAGCTTTTAGCACTAGATTCCTTCTATGCAGGAAAAAACGTGAAGCTGCCCTAGTTGAAATCATTTTGGATTTAGGTTCCATTTATTCGTTCCACTTTATATATACATGTTTCAATATATAGGTAAAAAAGGAAAATAGTGTGAATTATTATAACACTTTGGCTACTTTGGCCATTTCTAATGCCTAAGTTCTCTTCGATTATGTAACTAACTTTTTAATTTAAAAGAAAATAATTTATTCGTTAAATAATACAATATTAGAAACTAAATTAAAGTATTAATTTTCAACAAAATATTAAATTACAGGTGACATAAAGAAAGAGCCATCACCTCCCAAAAGACAGCCGACTATATCAGCGAGGCCGCGACGACTGTCAGAAGTGGAAATCAAAACGCAGGAAAAACCTATACCTGACGGCAGTAGCTTCTTCGTATTCTCGAAAACTAATTGGTGAGTAAAAATCAGCTTCACGCTGTATCCCGCACACAGCAGGGTAGGCAAAGGGTAAGGCCTAAGTATTAAGTTCCCCACTTTCTGGAAGAATTCTGGAGGCATTGCATGTTGAGTGGCAGAACTCAACGCCGACACTAAAGCGAAGAAATGAAAATATAAATTTAAGTAACTATTTCATATCCTCGAGTGGGGATCGAATCCACAACCAGTCGCGTTTCGGTGTCTATTCGATGTCGATGGATGTTGCTGGTTTCTTCTTTAAGTATAACTATTTTACTAAATTACACGAAGGTATATTTTTTTAGTTTCGCTCTGAAAATGAAAATGAAAATATTAAATATTCCGTTTACAGTCAAACATACTACGTTTACAGGCCACGCTTGTGTGTTGTGTGCTTGTGTAAAATACGCGCGAAGAATATAAACACAAGTTAATATACAATATAATCTAAAATTAAAGATCTTATTAAATAATATAAATTTGAAACAGGTTCAGGGTAACATGTTACAAAACGCAGAACAACTCATGGTTCAAGAACATGATCTTACTCTGTATTTTGGCGTCTTCCCTTATGTTGGCGATGGAAGATCCTGTGGGCAGTAAAGCCAGTGAGGCTTGGAGTGAGGTAAGAATACTCACTTAAGTATATGAAGCATTCTTAATGCTCTTAAATTACTTGAAATCTGTCTCTTCTTATTACTAATATTATAAAACCGAAGAATTTATTTGATTGAACGCATCAATTCCGTATTATACGAGTTCGAATTGAAAAATTCAATTCGAGTTTGATATTTTTTTTACTTAAACAAATATATGCTATGGCGAGAAGTGACAATCAAAAATATAGCAAAAAGGAAGAGCTTGAGAGCTTCTGTTGGGATGAATTCTTAGTGATTTTCAATTGATGAAATCGAAAGTGAAATGGGCTAAACCACAGATAAAGATGTGTGTGTTTTATATTAGGTATTGCAATGTAGCACGACTGGGAATTTATACATAGAGGTAGCAAAACTGATCTCCACTTAGGCAATATTTACCCACATAATAAATATTCGAGGCCGGTCGTGGCGCAGCGGGACGAGGTGTGACTGCAAAACCGACTGGTTCTGGGTTCGATTCCCACTCGAGGAGATGAAATATTTACTTAAATTTATATTTCCATTTCTTCGCTCTGGTGTCGAGGTTAAGCGCGGCGTTGAGTTCT
>DWQW01012374.1:0-10862 GCA_018249695.1 Heliconius erato demophoon | reverse complement strand
AAAGAATTAAAATTAAATGTGTTGTGCTATGTTTTTGCAAGTGCATGTGGTTATTTACATAATACTTAAATACAATAAAAAATATTATATTTTTTGTCTCTGTCTGTCTTTCTATTTCCCCGAGCTACTGTCCAGAATAACTGAACTGATTTTTGTTGGACTTTCAGTGATCGATTTTACTGTTTTACCCGGGAAAAATCTTTTTACACGTTTTCCTTGCGCGCGTACATAGATACTATATGAAATACCTAACTAAAGTCCTTTCTACATTAAATATTATAAGTTTTGCAATCAAAATCAAATAAAATCCCAAAAAACTAAAACCATATTTTATTAAGTGTATAACAACGCAATAGATAACCATACAAGATGAAATAACCAACACTTCTTTCCTTAAATAATAAGTACTTAAATAATATTATGCCGATGCCGCACAGGGCCGCAACTTACACAACACCAAGAAATTTATGAAAATCTAACTAAACTACTACTCGAATAAGCGAAGAACCAAAGAAAAGTATAAATTAACTATAATTACATAAAAAATAACAGTAGTTCGAAAATGTATGAAAATTTACAAAACTGTGAAAGTCATCTGCCCGTTCGCGTCAGTCATACTATGCCGCTCGTAGGCTAGGTCATTTCGAATCAGTGACATCTCCTTAATTATTTATTAGAATGTTATACAGTAAACTATAATTTCAATCGAGATGAAATGTTAAAAGTGACTATTATATTCATTTTCATAAGGATCAATATCAAATTATAGAAAATACATACAACCAAAACCCGATAAATATAAAATAAATTAATTAAAATGATTACTTTTGCTTAACCTTCAGAGAAAAACATGGTATATGTATAGCGGACTTTTTTAAACATTAAAGAACAATATTTTTGTAAAACATTGTTTTTATGTATCTCATAAGGTTGAGTCGGCGCCCGCCATGTATGCGTTAAACTCATTTTGGGTGACGTTTTCTTATAAAAAACAAACTTTGCAAACCGTTGCTTAGCAACGGTCGGTTGTTATTAACATGGCGGAATAAATTGCCTGTCAAACTAAAAAGTATTTTAATAGTATATATCGACAATATTACAAATATGAGAAAAAAAAGTAACCTATGTTCATCCGAAGACCCTTAAGTATCTCTTTAAGAGTATTTTATCACAATTGAATTAGCGGTTTGGCCCTGATTGCGTAACAGACAGACAGACAGACAGGCAGACAGACAGACAGACAGACAGACAGACAGAGTTACTTTCGAATTTATAATATAGGTATGGATATTACAAAATAACTATTATATATTCTCTCTGCCGCTCTAGGAATACAGCATGAAGCTATGTTATGTTTTTGCAATATATTATATGTTGAAAAATTAACATTGTAAAAACATTAAAAGAATAGGGGTTTCACAGTAATATTTCGAATATGTCAACATAGCGTCACGTATTATATCTACTGTGTGATTATTTTATTATTTTTGGGGTCAGTCGTGGCGCCGGGGCACAAGTGTGTGAGTGTAAACATGACTGGTTGTGAGTTCGATCCCCAATCGAAGAAATGAAATATTTATTTAAATTTATATTTTCATTTCTTCACTCTGATTGTATTCCGCTACTCAATATGAAATACCTTCAGAATTCGGCGAAAAATTGAGAACGAAATGTCTTAACACTAGGAACCATCTGCCTACACTGCTATGTGCGGCATACAGTGTAAAGTTGAAAAAAAATATATAAAATTTCAATAAATTATCACGAATACTTAATGATAATCTGTTTTCTACTATTAATATATATACGTACATATTATATTTGATATTGAGGCTAGTCGTGGCGGGTATAAAAGTGTGACTGTGAACGCGTGTGTTGTGAGTTCCATTTCCACTCAAGGAAATGAAATATTTTAAATTTTCATTTCTTTACTCTGGCGCTGAGGCAAAAGCGCGGTGTTGAGTTCCGCTAGACAATGTGTCTTAATCTTATTGCATAATTTAATTTCAGAAATACATATATTTATAAATATTAATTGAAACTAAAATAATTACATATATCTATATTATACAAACATTATATGGCTTAGCATATTAGTAAATATAAAATAATTTTTCTTATTTTTAAGTTTATCAAAAGCTTGTGGAAAATTCACACAACACAAAATTCGTACAAGTATACAATTATTTAAACAGTAGGTATTTTCATGAACAAATGATCGGAGCTAAAAAGGTTCGGGTAACCCCCTTTAATGACACCTTAGCTTTATTAATTTGAAGAAATTATATTTGGGTTGTGTAATTTGATTACGAGGCCTTTTTAATTTATGGTTTTTAAAATAATAAAAGTAATGGGAAGTCAAATAAGTTTACGAAAGTATAATTGAAAATTTTCTTTAGTAATAAATTTTTTGTTAATGAGATATTATCAGTCCAGAGGCCAGTTGTGGCGCAGAGACACAAAGTGTGACTGTAAAATCGACTGGTTGTGGGTTTGAGCCCCACTCGAGATATATGTATATATATAGAGGAAAAGCGCGGCGTTGTGTTCCGCCACTCAATCACGCAATGCCTCCAGAATTCGGCGGAAAGTGGGAGAGTGTCTTAACACAGTGTGATATAAAAAAAAACATATTATCAGTAAAAAATATTTTACTTCTCTCCATCGTTCTCTAATGTCAGAATAGGACGATATGTTTTCTGTTAAGGCTTGACTACCTTAGACTATAATATTACTTCAAAATTAAAATTTGTTCGAGTTTAAACTTTGTCTTTCCTAGCTCTCATAAACTTACATACAACATATACAGGCGTAAGGAAAATTGGACGTGTAATTTGACCGACGTCGGTATGGTTTCTAATAGGCACTCGGGTCTCGACTCTCGAGATATTAATCAAAAAATAAATTTGTTTCACAAGTTGAGATTTTAGTATACCGAAACTTTATCTCTTAGAAATATAGGACGTATGTATCTCGACAAATTAAGTGTCATCGAATGTGGACATTAATTGTGGTCCATTGTCACATGTGGTCAATACCTATTCAGATAACCCCGACATAATATATGTAATATTATTTTGTAAAACTAAAATAATGCCTATGTCACCACTGGTGATTATTTTCTCATAGTAACGCTCTAGTAGGCCTCTCTAAAACGTCGTTTAATAAGAATTTAAATAACATTGTATTATTATTTTTTTTACAAAAATAAATTTTAAAGATAACGTTAAGGTAGTAGCTTGAAAAAATATCTCTAAAATTACTAGAAAGCTAATTAGAGGAATTCCGTTTGCACGAGCGTAGACCTAACAGTCCAATTCAGTTTTCTTACTAGTTTTTATTTAACATTATTTATGCATGGAGTATGCATTCTAAAATATAGCCTATGAAAGTAGACTAAACGTAACATGAAATCTTTAGTTACATAATCTTATTTATAAATGTTATGTTATTACAAATATTACTATTTTACAAATTATGTCGATTTGCAGCCAACTTCCAGCCAATTTTTTAAGTGAAAATTATTATCGTAATGCGTTGTTGCTTATCTGGAGATACCAAATCATCCACAAAAAATTAAAGGAAATCAAATAACATAAAATCTTATTACTTTCCAAAGAATAGCATTCTCATACCACGCTTGTGTGGAAAACGCAAAAATTTGATAAATGTATTATACGTAAGAACGAGTTTTGAGTATTTAGAAATAATTAATAACATTAGTAGTGAAAACAACTAAGTTTGTAGTACAGTCAGCTATTTATTATTCAATCATTTCAATTTTCGGCAAACATCCGAATTATGGGCTTCCATCTAGAAATACCGTAATATGCAGTGCTAACTTTATTGGCGATAAAAAATCTGAAAATCCTTTACATCTGTCATACGTTTCTACAATTTTTTCTGGTAAACAAAATAATCCATAAAGAATGGTAAAAAAATTACAAAATATCAACGTCGAATACATGAAGCTAAGAAGAGCTCGAAGAGTTTTGGACCTTTTGACATATTTTAGGTACGCTGACGAACATTATTGACAGACTGAAACCCATATTTTATAGCTTTTATCATATTAAAAAATAATATAATTGAAGAAACAATTTTGTTTATTATAATATTATTTATACGTGAAGGAAAAATTTGGACTCCTTTTTGCGGAAATTGTGAGGACGGAGGAGTATGAAATTTGGCACACTTATAATTTATATGTGGGAAAATTGCAGATTTTTTCAATAATAATTTTTATAAAGTACATTAAAGCAATAAATAAAATACTACACAAACTACCATGCATTTGACAATATAAATATACACTATTGTATTTATAAAGTTACATAAACGTTTCTTTTAGTATAATGAAAAGTCCAATAAAGCAAAGCGGTCCCTTAGGTCAATTTAGTGCTGCCACCTATAGTTACTGCACGTTCCTTAAGCAGTCTTATTTTCGTATAATCGTAATAATATTTAGTAATATTTATTTTATTTTATTTACTGTATTAAATTAAAAACACATTTTGTTAAGACAATAGATTTAGTTAAGACAAATCTAATTTACCCAAACTCGTTGAATTTACCAATAACAGTGTATCGTCAGGTTCTCTTTACCAAGAGTTGAACAGAATTTAAGGAGCTCAAAGTCTATAGTTTCACCAATAGATAATTATGCATCCCAAAGTTTCGTCGCCTACCTTTGGGCGTTAATAATTTACAACACGAACTAATAAAAACGTGTTCAAAATAAACTAAATTACTTTAATTGTTAACTCATCCATTATCACCGTAGGACTTATTGACCTCAAAGCTAAGAATCATGTTCTCATAAAGAAGACTATTTAGGCGTGATAGCTCCGCAAATAAAAAGATTTTTTATTTAGTATTTTTTTTATATTTAGATCAGTAGCCGTATCAGAGCCTGTGCAGCAAAATGTGGAACGACAACAAAGATTCTGCGTGTCACGCAAGTGATTGATGTCCGATCACCCTCGCTCTCTTTGTGGGCCGCTTGCGTAACCAAATAAGCCTGTAAATGCCACAGCCAGCCACAATAAACACAAATGTTATAGAAAAGTATCGAGATTGTAATTTGTAAAAAAAATATTTAAAGAACATTTCAACAAATTAAACTTTCAGGGAAACTTCTAACACTTTGTAACGCTAAGTTATTCTTATTGAATGAATTTAATGGTAATATTTCTGTGGAAGACATAAAAAATATTATTAACTTAACAGAGTTCAAAAACTAACACTTATCGTTAACCGAACGGTTCTTAGCACAAGCTTGAATGCTCATGAGAAATTCTCATTCTTGGCTAATTCTATTAAGGAGTCTGCTTATATTCTGAATGAGGGATTTTTAAACGTGTCAACGCCAATTTGTGGTGAACATGTTAATCTTTTTCGGGTTGATCGAGCCGCGACACGTCACGCTCAGTTAACACGGCGATCACCCGCTCCGTGCTGCGATCGTGAACCCGCTTGCAGTGATCGATTACTCGGCTCTTAACAGATTTACATACGAGATGCACTCCTTAAGTATGCGCATGAAAATTAAAGCGATTGGCAAATGCTTCTTACATAATGTTTCAAAGGCTTGAAATAAATGTGATATGATATAACATTGTTCCTTTAAGATTATTTTAAATTTATTTTATCTAAACGCTATTTATTATATATCTTATAATATTATATATTAATTAGCATTCTATTACCTAGTCAAATTAATAATTAATTTAGTTTTTTAATTATAGCTACCCTTTGACTTTCACGTGTACCTACCTAAACTCGTGTAATTACGAATTTCGCGGAGTGACTTATCACGCGAAATTACCGACGATTCCGAATGTGTTTTGATAATCTAACTCTTGTAATTCAACGCGCAGGTGTTTCTAAAGTGTTCATTAATTACATAAGAGTAGAAATTTATTTCAAGTAACTTAATTGATAAATACCAACAGACTTGTTACGGCGCGGTTTCATTAAAGAGAAACGCATGCTCATGCTCACCCTGTAACCAATTAAATTAATGGGTACAACACTAGCGGTGAACGGATGAGTTGCTTCATAAATTAACAACGACGACGTATGGGAAAACCATATTTTTTTCAGATTCACGCTGTATCTGTACCAGGATAGATTGAGGGAACCTAGGAACCTACTGTTAAAACACTTCGTTTCCATCAAAACATTTCCATTTCCCACTTCCCGCAGGAGGAAATGCGTGTTGAGTGGCGAAACTCAACGCCGCGCTTCCTCGTTACCAGAACAAGGAAAACGAAAATATTATATTATTTATTTCATTTCATTCTCAGTCACACGCTTGTGCCTCTATGCTACTTACTGGTCTCAAAAAAGAAACCGAATATCACACACAAACATTTTTACAATCCTGATACTATCTTTATGTTATTCCTACTTAATCTTTTACCATTATTCCATACTCTGCCTTTACAATTTTATCTCTAAAATCCAGATTATAAAATAATATTAATATTGCTAAAGACTAGAATATAACAAAAAGAATCATTACAGCCAAGTAATAAGTTTCATCTTAACTAACGACCAAAGAGGGTGATTAAAATTGGCGAATGCGGCCAGACAAGTGGCGGATTGCCGTCATCAATCACTGGCAGTCCGCTCCAGAGCTTTAATGGCATCGCGCATCCTCTGTTAGCATCGACAGTTCTTACAAAGCTTAGTCACCTAGATCATGTTTAGTCTATATAGTAGACACAGTTTCACGCTTCACGGTAAATAACGCATATAGCAGAATAGGCAGAGGATACCTAGTGTTAAGACACTCTGTTCCCCATTTTCCATCTATTTTTCGATGACAAAACTCAACACAGCGGTTTTTGCCTTGGTACCAGAGCAGACTACAACAGACAGAGGCACGCTTGTTATAAAAAAAAGGGTTTAATTTCAAGAACATAACAAAATAGCATGTTACACTTTTCCTACACTAATGAAAGCTCATATCAGATCATTACATTTTATAAATATTTACTGATTTTTCAAATGTCTGGGAACCTTACATACAAACCAGGTTATGAAAACAAGACATCATTTTTAAGCAAAGAACAATCAGCTTTATTTTCTTTACACTAATTACCTACTGAATTACTTTTTGTCCTATAAAATTTCGCCTTTGTGACAGTTTTTATCCATTTGTATACTGAAATATAACTTATGAGTTTGCCTTAATTATTTTTTTATCAAACTTCTAATTAAATCATATGTTAATAGTCTCTACAATTTTTTTTTCGTGGACTTTTTTAACACTGTATCTCGCACATTGCGGGACAGATAGATGTCACGTGTGAACCTAGTGTTAAGACACTTCTGTTCCCCTCTGTCTGTCTAAGTCTGGGGGCATTGCGTGTTGAATAGCGGAACTCAATGCCGTGTTTTGCCTCGTTACCAGATGTAAGACATATATACAAATTTCAATATATACCTTTTTTTTTGGAAAAAGACAAATCGAATCCACAACCTGTCACACAGTTGTTTTACAGTTGCACGCTTGTGCCGCTATGTCACGACTGGTCCCCGTTCTTGCTCCCGTAGAAATTTCGGGATATCCTACCATAGTGCTCCCCCACTCTCCCCGACGTACCCTAGTACGTTGTCTGTCTGTGACTGAGGAACGGGAGACTTTTACATAATTCTATAGAGTATTATAATAGATAGTGGCCGCCCGCAACTAGTAGCTGCTCGTTCGCGTGGACTTTGTGGTCCTTACCATGCTACTTCCATGTATATGGAAGTACCAACCACTGGGATTGAAACTTGCAAGAAGTAAATACAATATTTTTTGTGAGTGACTATCACATTCATAACGCTGGGCTTTTGTTCTTTATCAAATATTCTTTAATTAATATATATCAATGCATAATGCCTATCAAGTAGATCTTACACTAAGGCGGCATTTTATTATTTATTTTAATTTAGCTGGACTGTTATGGTTTTTCGACAGACGATCTTCAAATTTTATATGTCATTGGAAAATTTTCAATACTTTCATTAACTATTGTCAAGGACGCTATTAATTATTTCTTATAGTTTAGCTAGACCACTACGGATCTATGAGTACATCAGGCGTGGAAGTCTTTGAAATCAAATATAGCACAGATCCTTCCCAGGCCTAATAACTTATACAACAAAAAAATCATTCAAATCCATCTAGTAGTTCAGATATACTAAAATGTAAATAAAATTGGACCGTAAATATATTTGCTAAGAGTAATTGGATTTTTAAAACATGTCGCCAAAGTGGTAACAGTTTTTAATTCAACTCTTAAATTTAGACTTCAACTCTTATATTTAGGGGCCAGTCGTAGCACAGATTCACAAAGTGTGACTGTAAAATCGACTGGTTGTGGGTTCGATCCCCACTCGAGGAAGTGAAATATTATTTACATTTATATTTTCATTTCTTCGCTCTGATGTCGAAGCAAAGCGCCGTGCTGAACTCCGCCACTCAACACGCAATGCCTCTAAAACTCGGTGGAAAGTCTGTTAACGGAGTGTCTTAACATTAGGTTCCCTCTGCCTACCGTGCTGTGTACGGGATACAGCGACTGAAGCTGATTTGTTTTCCTAAATTTAGAATACATACGAAAGAAGTTACAATACGAACAAAAGTTAAATAATAAACTTTTTTTCTGTAAATTTATCTGTTTGTACTGACAATCAATTATTATATTAATTTTAATAATCAAAACGTACAACCCGGTGCTATAAACAGTCACAGCGCAAAATAAAGCACTTCGTGAACGAGACCAACTCGCACATGGCCTATTTTTCTTCATAGCTTTGTGAAATGTAATACATAACTTTTATGAGAAAACTCAGATTTGTTTTGAAAATTAGAAAACTTAACATGTTTAGCATGAATAAAAAAGTTAGTTTTCGTATTTTGATTTACGAGGTAATAACATGAACATTTTATCCAGTGGGCGAACAAAGGGCGTTAAGTTTTGTTATGCATTAACAATAAATGTACTTTCGTCATAATTTTTAGACGATAGTGATTTTTGATAAAGTAAAATTTATTGAAAATATTACCCATTCTTAAATTGCCTTAATTCTCTTCTATTATGTATATAATTCGGATTTATATGCATAACAAATTCATACATAAATAATTAAACAATAGATATTTAATGAGGTCAGTCGTGGCGCAGGGGAACAAAGTGTGACTGTATAATCGACTGGTTGTGGGATACAGAGTGAAGCTGATAAAAAAAGATTTGAAAAAATAAATACTAAGAGTTTTAGGTATGAAACATTAGAAAATAAGGAGGTACTTAGATGTTTATAAATCTAGGGGAAAAAATCTGATTATACAAAGTACAGTCCCTAAAACTAAACATTACTAATAGTTTTTTTAGCTACATCCCGCAAATAACAGAGTAGGAAGAGGAAACCTAGTGCTAATACACTCCGTTTCCCACTTTCCCCTGAATTCTGGATGTATTGCGTGAATGACAGAAAATAACGCGCGAGCGCTTTGCCTTGCCTTGCCACCAGAGCGTGGAAATGGAAATATTAAATATTTCATTTTCCTCGAGTGTCGCGTTTATTTTTTAGTTTACTGTTTAGTTGCACGCTACGCTACGCTATTGTGCCCCTAAAGCAAAACACATAAGGGTATGACGGACTAGCTAATTAAATACTTAAATAGGAAACAAAAAATTAAGCATCGACAATGAAGAAGAACGTGTTCAGCTGGTTTGGTTCAGCACGTTGAAAGAATGAGTGATGAAAGAATGGCAAAAAAGATTTATGATGGAAAAGTGAGCGGTAAGAGAGGTAGGGGGAGACCTCGGTTGACCTTCGAAAACACAGTATCAAAGATACTGGAGGAAGGTCACGTAAAAAGCATGAGGACCCCCCGGAGGGCATGTATGAAGAAGTTCATGACAGTGGACGAGGCGAAAGAGGTAGGAATAAAGCGTGAAGTTAGTAATAATAATAATAATAAAAATCATCAGAACGTAGTTGTCCGTCTCCAGACCTCGTTCAGTGCCGCCGGCCCGAGATCCCTTTTGTAGTGATAAGATGTGGAAGAATGGATACCGTAGATGTTGATGAAAGCTTTGCGGCGGTGCACGACACTAATATAATATTAAAGAACGAGTCAGTGTATAGAGACTTGTCTGATAGAACATCATAATAGCATGTGCAAAGTATACTAAACGCTTATTACCTTTATTCAATTATTAAATTGCTAGGAAAACACAATAGAAGAACAAAATTGCCTATTCATATCTTCTTGAATGAATGATACAACCATCCATTCTTAATATCTGTCCCGTTTTCTTAGCTAACGTTTGCTCTACTAGAAAACTCTAACAATATTATTTCTGACTCCTTTTCATTCAATTTGTAATTTCTCAAGAAGTTAAGATATATGTTATTTTGATTGTTTAATAATGCAATAGAATTAAAATCATTTATTTTGTGAATTATATTCATTTAGTGAGAAAACATTCATAAATTCTAAATTAAATTAAATATATATTGTTTATTATATATTTTATCATGCTTTACGCTGTATTCCACACACAGCAGAGTAGGGAACCTAGTGTTAAGATACTCCGTTCCTAACTTTCTGCCAAAATACGCTTGTTTTGTATGGCATACCTTAATCGCTTTATTCCTACCTTAAATGCCGTCACTGTGAATGACTGCGAGTACGTAGAGCGCACGTAAAGAGTACTGTCATATGTGTCATGCCATTTTAACGGCAGTAGTAGACGATGGAAGCAATAGATTTATTGAAACTGAAATGTCAATCATCTAGGAAAAATCTACATTTTACTATGGAATATTCGTCGGGGGACTTTTTATCAAACTAAAAG
>DWQW01012373.1:0-10863 GCA_018249695.1 Heliconius erato demophoon | reverse complement strand
GACAACGTTTTCCATTTTCTGCTTTTTTTCGAAATTCTGCCTGTGTTGAGTGGCGAAACTCAACGCCGCTCTTTGCCATACGAGGACGAGGAACTTCACTACCCCGATTAATCACAGAACCATTTCGTTTAAAGTCAGACGCAGTCGCACTTATTATTATAAAGCGTATACATTGTTGCGCGTATTATTATAAAGCGTATACATTGTTGTCTATATACAACTTAGGCGTTGTACGATAAGCATTAAAAGTCCTCTCTATTTCTCATCGGTATTTCATCTAATTCTAAACAGTCGTCAAACGTATAATACCCCTCTGTTTTTGTCGGAGTTTAAAAATGTCTTAATCTCAAAGAGATTCGAACCCGCAACCATTGGTACTATTGTACATATTACGACAAAACGACATAGAATGATATCAATTACAATTTATATATCAATAAGATTGAAATTAAAAACAGTAGTGTTGTAAGTTAGTAAGTAGGTTTTATCGTTTATAGTGTTTGCTTTACTCAAATAAAGGGCGCATTAGAAGTGAGCACAAAATGTGTTAATGTGTTCTTTGAGCAGCGTTTAAACAAGATAAGCTTAACCGACAAGACTATGCTACTTCTATTGACCAGCTTATACTATAATATAAATAAATTTGTTAACATTTATATTTTCGATTCGATTTATATTTTAAATAAGTTCATTTCCTCGCGTGTGAATCGAACCTGCAACCATCGCGTTTACAGTCTGACCGTATGCCCCACTGAATCACGTAGTCAGTTTCGTTTTCCTGATCGAGTTTAACGTTGTCCTTTCATTTACCTTGTCTAATATGTGGAATCCATTTGTAAGGATATCTTATAAAATATAGGCATGTATTGAATCGTTTATTTTATATAAAATAAAAAGGCGCCCATTCAGTTTAAGTAATATTAATAATTAAAAAAAAACAGATTTTAAATATCATCTAATCTTAAATCAAATTAAATCAGCTTCACGTTGTATCCCGCACACAGCAGGGTAGGCAGAGGGAACCTAGTGTTAAGACACTCCGTTTCCCACTTTCTGCCGAATTCTGGAGGAATTGCGTGTTGAGTGGCAGAACTCAACGCCGCGCTTTGCCTCGACACCAGAGCGAAGAAATTTAAATATAAATTTAAGTAAATATATCATCTCCTCGAGGATCGAACCCACAACCAGTCGGTTTTACAGTCACACTTTGTGCCGCTGCGCCACGGCTGGCCTCTTAACATTCTTAAAATATATATATATTAATTAGTTTATAGAATTATAACGGAGTAGTTACTCGTATAATGAATCGTATAAATATAAGTGGTCGTTAATGACAATCAAGCGGAGATTGTTAATCGAGTTATTGATACGTTATCCTCAGTTAATGCAATTTACGTAGGTACATCCAATTGAAAGTAAAGTATTTTAACATTATTTTGTTTATTCTTTTTTTTCAGCTTCACTCTGTATCCCGCATGCAACAGTGTAGGCAGCCGGAGCCTGTAAACGCGACAGATTGTAGGTTCGATTTTCACTCGAGGAAATGAAATACTTAATATTTTTATATTCCACGCCCTGGTAACGAGGCAAAGCGAGGCTTTGAATTTCGCCATTCAACACGTAATGCCTTCAGAATTCGGCAGAATGTGGAGAACGGAGTAACTGAACACTAGGTTCCCAGGTTCCCTCTGCTTACTCTCCTATGTAAGGGATACACCGTGAACGTAAAAAAGGTCAAATTTAAAAACACATAAAAAAGAGATATTTTAATTGTTGTCCACCTAATAGGTATACAAGTTACTGATTCAAAATTATTCTAAATTCTAAACAACTTTTTTTTAATGTTTGTTACCTCAGAACTTTTGACTGGGTGAACCTCCGATCAACTTTACATATTATAGTTAGAGATATTATAGATAGTTAATCGAAGGAGATTTTGATGATACTTTTTTATTTGAAAGCTGGTGCTTCCCGTGTGGTCCCATTTTAATTTGGTCTATTTCTGACAATGTTATCCTATAATATATATAGAGAAATCATTATACCAGGTAATGAATAGCAATTAAAATTAAAAAAAAAATGCAACCTTTCCTCAAACTACTTGTGATTTATCAAGCACTTATATGATTCATATCACACACGTTTGTTTACAATTTTTCGCCCATCAAAGTTGGAACACTACACCTCAACATGTAATTAAACGTACGCAATTATCAACTTAATTACTATGTAATAAGATTGCATTTTAGCCGTGTCAAATAGTGGCAACTGCAGAGCATGTCTCGCGACACAAAACCTCCATAGTTCACGTGTGCAGGGCCAGGGGAACTTAACTGTTTACGTTATTATCAGAAACGCTACACATATACCTACTTACATGTATGTGCATGATAACTCGAAGCTATTGCTACATTCACTTTAGAAAAGGTTTCATGAAATAAGTTTTATTTGAAAGTTGATATTAACTCTACATATGGTCCGTAACTTCGTGCCCTATTTTTCCATATGCTTTTTTTTATTATTTTTAAAATATTAAATATTTACTCTAAACCTATATGTATATTACTTGTCATAGATATTTTTACATATACGTATTTGTTATTTATAATAAAACCTTAAGTCTAGTCCCATGGGGCGTGAGGGCTTAGTACTAGGATGAGGACAGTATCAGATTTGTTAGTTTAATGACATTTTTGCTTATTGTGTTTGAATCAATGAAAGTAAAAAAATGTGCATAAATATAATGTAATATTTTAGGACTAGAAGTAATTTTAAGACTATGGAAATATTTTAGCGGCGATAACCACGATTAGCTAAGTCGAGTAACATCCTTACACGCTAGTATGACATCTCTACATCTAGTGCCCTACACGATCTAGTGCACTAGAAGTAGTGTGGATGTAACTGCCATTTTTTTACAATACATGTCTATACTGATTTCAATATGATAATAGTGTGCTGTTGATGGTGTTTCTAATCCAAATATGGTAATCCTACAACTTCTAAGAATATATAGATATTTATCTAGAAATAAATTATGAATTAAACTTTCCAATATTCGAAGTACAAAGTTAGAATAGGTTAATTACGTATTATTTAACCAATAGTCATTAATTTATTTAACCACAGTTAAATAAGCGGAACATAATACAATAGCTTTTGTTATTTCTTATCACTGCCAATGTCACGTTTACTTCATATTCAATTTTATCGTAAATTTTCATTTGTCAAGTGTTTTATAAAAAGTAGTTAAAATATTTGAACATTTGGATATTTATTTACAGCTGAACAATTTTATATTATGTACTGCTGTTAAAAAAAATCTCCTTTATTTTATTTTTAGTTTCACGCTGCATCCTGCATATAGCAGGGTAGGCGGAGTGAACCTATGAATTTAGTGTTAAGACACTCCGTTACCATTACGAGACGTTGCCCACTCTCCACCAAATTTTGAAGTATCGGGCGAGTTGAGTATCGGAACTCAACGTCGCGCTTTGTCTCTTTACCACAACGAGTAAATATGTCATTCATTTCCTCGAGTGGAAATCGAACCCACAACCTGTCGCGTTTACTGCCGCACGATTATGACGTTGCACCTCGACTGGCCAATTTTTATTTTCAAAAATAGTACACACATTAGGAATTATAGTAATAAATTATATTACAAATCAATTATCTTACTAAAAGTCAAGAATTATTTTGAGTGCAATTTTAATATAATTGTATATCTTGCGATAAAAAAAGCGAAATCGATAAAGATGTCTATCCAATGCTATTCAATAAAATGAAACTTGCGCCTTTTAACTTTAACTTCAACTGACTTAACTGTTAAATTACGAACTTATCTGACTTATATTTTATTTTTATAAAAAACTCTATTCTTTAAGAAAAAAATCGGCATTCGATCAAACCTAAATAAATGTTTATCAGTTGATTTTCCTCAAAATATATTATTATGTATTTACCTTTTGTGGCAGCGAGGTCATGTTGCCAAGCTTCCGGCAGCAAGTGTAAGAAGACGTCCCCTAGAAGACCTCCTACGGCAAAACTTAAGAGTATCCTCAGTGTAGCCGCACCAGCTGTAACAATATAGGATTGTCGTTTTAGTGTATAGTTCTTTTTTAAGCTTTACACATAGCACATAGTAGGAAAGGAAACCTGGTATCAAGATACTTCGTTACCACTTTTCCGCCGCGCTTTGCCTCGTTTACAGTGCTAGGAAATTAAAATAATATTAAACATTTCATTCTTCGAGTGGGAATCGAACCCACAACTGTCGCGTTTACAATCGCACGCTTGTACCTCTGAGCCACGACTGCCTTGCGTAAAGCCATCGTCTGAGTAGCGTGATGATAAAAAAATGGACCTCTGTAATAAATATATTATTTTATATTCAACATTAGAGTAACATAATGTAGGAAACGTAACATAAACTATTGTAAAAAATATACCTAAATTAAAGAATAATGGAATATTCAATAGAACTGTTATTATAGACATAAAGCATTCTCCATGATTCAACGAAAAATAAAAACAAACGATGTTGACATTTTACTGATAAAAAATTAGTTTCCATCAACACTATGTTAACTGGTTTAATATTAGATTTTGACAAACCACTTACGACCTGTTCGTTCAGTGACATGTTCCGCAAAAATTTCGACCTCGTTAGTTCGTGTTCGTGTATTTTATTGTTTATTGCAGAAGAATATGACGTCATAGTAGCGTAGGTAAAATCTGATGATGGGTTTTATTAATTATTAAGGTTAGGTTAAAGGCCTAAATTAAATTTTATTAGTAACAAGGAAACGTTTACCAATTTATCGGTTGTTTGGGATTTGCCTGACAATGGGCTATAGAGTTCAAAACATCCAGAGGAATGTTCAAAATAAATATTACATATTAACTCCTTTTTTTAAGCACGTTGTATCCCGCACATAGCGGGGTAAACAGAGGGAACCTAATGTTACTATACTTACATTCCCCACTTTACGCTAAATTCTAAAGTACATATTGCGTGATGAGTGGCGGAACTGAACAACGTGCTTTGCCTGAACAGCAGAATGGAGAAATGAAAATATTAAATATTTCATTTCGAGTGGGAAATCGAAATACAATCTGTCGCGTTTAGTCACACTTGCACAAATACCTACATCCAACATTCAATGTCTAAATTGGCAGAAAATCGAAAACGAATAGCAACGTGAAATGCAGAAGATATCTAGAAATTAAACACATGGGATTACTTAGATCATTCATTCATGATTATTTTAGGTCATATTATTGATTTAATTTCAATTTTCTTTATATAGTAGATACCCAGGCCAGTCGTGACGCAGGGGCACTAAGTGCGACTGGTTGTGGGTTGGATCCCCACTCGAGGAGATGCAATATTTACTTAAATGTATACTTCCACTTCTTCGCTCTGTCGAGGCAAAGCTCGGCGTTGAGTTCTGCCACTCAACACATAATGCCTCCAGAATTTGGCAGAAAGTAGGGAGTATCTTAACACTAGGTTCCCTCTGCCTACCTTGCTGTGTGCGGGATTCAGCGTGAAGATGTTTTTTTTTTTTAGTAGATACCCCAGTTCCCTTATTTGTTGTTAAAGCCTAGTCGTAGCGAAGAACGGAGTGTCAGAATACTGGCCTTCTCTCTGCCTACCTTGATATACGCGGGGTACATTAGAAAATAGATTAAAAATGTGATTTCATAATACTTGAAATGTAAAATTATAATAAGTACCTTATCAAACATGTCGCTCGGAACTATGATGTATTAGCGATAAACCCTTCAGATTATTACTTCAGATTTGAGTAGTTACAGTGATTTTGATAACATTATTGCCGTTATCATTATTGATTCTACAATTAAAAGTTTTCTTATCTGGCTACTTTGTAAATATTTACAAGTGTTTGTTGTGATTATTATATTATTAATAAATAAAATTTGATCAGTCCAAATTGATGTCCAAAATTAAACGATTTAACAATATAATATGAATAAATTATACTAATATCGATATAGATTTATGTACTATAAATAATTATTACTTAACAGATAATATATTAGTGATAATATAAATGATGATATATATAACATTATAAAAATAATGTATTAAACCTCATATTTCAATCACTTTACTGTCAGAGATTAATTAATTAATCAATGGTTAATTTATTAATTCAATTAATAAAATAACTAAGAAAATCCCATTTAGCAATTAAGCACATTTGCAAAGTTAATGACACTCACTTTGTTAAAAAGAAATAAGAAAACGTTACGAGTTTCTTGGTAATCAGCGTGTACGTGACCCGCTGGTAGCAAGCAGTAAAGGATTAGACACAAAATATACTATGTACATATTTACTGTATTCAGGTTATTTAATTAATTATTTGACATCAATTAGTTATCCCGTTTCGTTATATAACGACATGATATTTTTTTTGCCTATAAGTAGTGCAACTTTGGGAATAAAAAAATTACAGGCGGGACTTGGTCAATTAAATGAAATAATCGCGAATATTATTTACTTTCATTTATCGTGCACTACATACATCATGGCTGAGTCGTGGCGCAAATAAGTCTCTTTTCTCCAGGCTCTACATCATGTTTGAAGCGATATTAAACATCATTTGAAAGAATTCAAGTTTTATTTCTATTCTACTTCTACTATAGTATTCTATATTAAATATAAAGTATATGGAGGGCACGTATATTGCAAACAACATGTGTGTGTTATTCCCCGGTCTGGATAGACACAGTGCAGTATTATATACGAATAGCGATAAACATTTATCCATCCTGCAGTATAATAAAACAATACAAAACAACTCGGTATAAATATATCATTTAAAATGGTTGACTTTCAGTAATCTGATGACGATTAAGATGTACCTATCGGACATCATTCGTTTGTCATTCAAGGGAAATAATAATGATAAAAACCTTAATCATACCTACATAAGAGTAAAATATATATAGAAAAATGTACCCATAGAAAATAAGCATTTTAACATATTTTTTAACTACTTATGCCTGCGACGTCATCTGCTCAGGAAAGTTAAGCGATACAACTATTTTATTTATGAACAATTTTTATATATGATAAATGGCCTTAGTAATATATTTTCTCATATAATATCATCCGTGTACATTTTTATTGTATACATATATGTACAGATGAGTAGTGCAATAAACCTAAAGTTCATATAAAACAATCGGTCAGCTGTCACTGTCACGCTATTCCTGTAGAGTGCTCTCCGTTATCGCGTATCGAGCGCTCCTCACGTAGTGATAAGGTGACAAACGTGCTGATAACAATTACTTTATTATGGGAATGTAACTGTGTTTAGCAAAGAATATGTTCAATTATTTGATTTTTGACCTATATATTGTGGTTACAATTGCGGTTAAATAAAAACAGTTTAGAGTCACTTTTAACATATTAAATTACAAGTAGAATTATAATTTTAAATTTTTAAACCCCATAAGTATTCCTTTCAACTTTGCGCTGTATCTTGTATATAGTATGGTAAGGAGAGAAAACAGAATGTTTTTTTTTCGAGCCATTGCGTATTGAGTAATGGAACTCAACAATGCGCATTGTCTTTTTATCAGAAGGACGGAATCGAATCAATAACCGTCGCGCTTATCACAACGTCACACGCTGTCCTACCTTGCCACAACGGCTCCATCGCAAATATTTTGTCAATTAAAATATATATGTTTTATAAAGAACTCTTAAAATAAAATAATAAAATTCTTATTGCAATAATATCAAGAGATATTTAAGAAACATGTTTTAAACTCTACCACACCACTGAGTGATGATTGTCATTAAGCTCTTTCTATTTACTTTTTAAAATATGGAAAATAGGATGAATCGCTAATTTTAATATTTATATTATTGCACCCGAAAGTATTGCATTAATAAATAAAACATCACAAATTAACCTTTGTAGGATCTATTCAATAATGGGACAGGCGCAGTGAACAGACCGCTATGCTTATACAGAATTATATCTATTCTACTATATTAATGAGGCAAAGCGCGGCGTTGAGTTCCGCCACTCAAAACGCAATGCCTTCAGATTTCGGCGGAAAGTGGGGAATGGAGCATCTTAATACTAGGTGCCCTCTGCTTACCCTGCAGTGTGCGGGATAGAGCGTGAAGCAGGTTTTTCTATACTAATATTATAAAGAGTTTGTTTGGTTGAGGAAAGCTGTAGGATATATAATCACGTAGTTACGAAATGTGAATGTTTGGCGCAGTGTTACCTCCTCTGCACGTAGTGTATCACTCTTAGTTATTTCGGTTTGACCACGCAGACGAGCCAAGAATAAAAGGTAGTCTAATATAAAAAAAATATTCAAAGCAATTTGTATTTTTCCAAAAATTTAAAACACGAGTCTATTATAAACGGCCAGTTTAATCCCGTGCCGAATATGGAATGCAATAAAAAGTACATTCTTCTATATACATTTCAAAGAATTATTGATAAAACCAAAACAACAATAAGGTCGGAAGGTTATCGGTTAGTTATGAAGTTCCTTAGTTTATCTATAGCAGGGGTTCCCAACCTTTTCTTGATCAAGGACCACTTTTATATCATTCTTGGTAGCATGGACCACTATGCATGTAGGTATATTAAAAACTAACTTTGATAATTAAACAGAACCTTCGCCTCACCATCCCCAGTCATAAAATTTAAATTGTTCGCGGACCACTTTTAGGACTCTGCGGACCACTGGTGGTCCGCGGACCACCGGTTGGGAACCACTGATCTATAGCTTTAATGACTATAATATACATACCTATATCTATTATTTATTTATAATTAGACGGACTGTTTATTTTCTTTTTACATAGGAAATAGATAAATATATTCTTTTTTTTTAACTTCCCGATGCGTCTCGTATTTAACAAAGTAAGCATTCACGCAACATCCAATTTTTGTGACATTGCGTGTTGTGTGGCGGAATTTTACGCTGCAGTTTGTCTTTTTGCCAGACCGAAGAAATGAAAATAACTCATTCCCTCGTGCGAGAATCGAACACACCACAGACCACAAGTCTATCTTATAGATTTAGCTTATTTACAGTGCAACTGAATGGCCCAGATTCAAGTCTTAATTTCATTGTAATAATAAAGTTAAGACTTGAATCTGGGCCATTTTAAAGAAATATCTAGTATATAGAAGTCTATATCAAAATACTTCCTTATGGAAGTACAATTTATTGTATTTTTATTAACAGTAAAATTTATTGTATTTTTATTAAAAAATCGGAAAAGCGCGAATCGGGTCATTAAATTAGTACTACCTGTATGCCAAATTTCATAATTCTATTAATATTGATTCCCTTTATAGTGTCAAAGTACGCGTTTTTTGCCATATAAACGGAAATATCTTTTTTTAAGTAAATGTAGAAACACTTTGTTTAAGAAATCATGAGGCCGTACATCTAATTATTTCGATATTTAGTTCAATTTGATATGTCAGACATGTAGTATGACTGTATCTTTGACAGACAGACAGGCGGAAAACAAGGTGATCTTATAAGGGTTCCTTTTTTCCTTAAAAAACTTTGTAAGTGAGTGGAATTGAAAATATTTTTGTTGACAGCTATAAGTACAATACTTATTTAGAAATCGTATAAAAATTTGAACGTAGCGGGACTCGAACCCGCGCTTCCTGGAAACCGACCAGGCGCTCTGACCACCAAGCCATACGTTCTCGTTAAGCTACGTCGAAATTTTTATACGCTTGTTACAACTTATTTATGTTGTTAACATCTCTGTAGGGAAATTTTACAAATTTCCGCTACCCAAAGATAATTATTACGAATTTTCTGGCAAGAGAAAGCCTACACTCTCATTGCCTACATTCACATATTTTCTCAATTCCACGGGACAAGGGTTCCGCCATTTAACAGACAGTGTCTCGTGTGGAAAGCAGGTAACGGAGTCCTCACACTTTGCTTCCTCTGTATTATCCGCGGAAAAACTACTTTACTGATATTCGCTCTACCTATTTTCCAGTCTTTGCCGGGTCGAGTCATTGCGTGCAGTCGAACATGTCCCAAAATGTTTATCATAATTCAACCTTCTAAGAAAATGGCTCACGAATATATCATCAGTAAGCCGCATCGTAACTTGTTACTGATACGACATTGACATTTCATTTTTGAATAATTCATTCGCGTAACTTAATCGAAACAATAGGTGTTTATTGAAACGTACAAGTTGATCTTTAATTAATTATTCTAAGTAAACTTATATAATATAACGATGTTTTTATCTTTTGTGGCAACGTTTTTCTATGCATTAAATAAAAACTGGATGTAGAACTCGACTAGTAGTTAGAGGCCGTCAGTAGTAGGGATTGGTGCGTTCTGGCTCATTAAATTGATCGCCTTATCAATCAAAGTTTTCCGCGGATTTTCTCGCGGGTCGCGGGTTTGATTAATTAATTGACCGCGGATTACATTGATTACCCCAGATCCGCGGCTTTTTTCGCGGTTAGTACCCGCCATTATTTCGTGTCTTTTCATAGAGTAGTAGGGATTGGTGCGTTCTGGCTCATTAAATTGATCGCCTTATCAATCAAAATTTTCCGCGGATTTTCGGATTAAATTGATTACCCCGCGAATTAAAAACTTCGCGGGTAGTACTAGGGATTGGTGCGTTCTGGCTCATTAAATTGATCGCCTTATCAAAATTTTCAGCGGATTTTTTCGCGGATTAAATTGATTACCCCGCGAATTAAAAACTTCGCGGAACTCTCACCCGGACGTAATCTATATACAATTGAAGGCCTTCGTGAGATCGTTCTATCAACACCTCATTTGCGCGAATCCGTTGC
>DWQW01012372.1:0-10863 GCA_018249695.1 Heliconius erato demophoon | reverse complement strand
TGATTGACTTGAATATTATGATTACTATTAATTTTAATTTATTTAGATGGCTTAGAACTCGAGAAAATAAAATTTAGTTACGGAGCGACTTGTAACACGTTTAACTGCGGATGCGCGCGGGCGGCGACCAAGGCGGCTTTATCCCGCACACAGCACTGTAGGCAGAGGGAGAGCTAAGACACTCCGTTCCCCACTTTCCGCCGATATTTCAAAGTATTGCTCTAAAATTGCATTAAAGTACGATAGGATTTTTTCAAGATTACATATCATATTTATGTAGTATAGCGCTTCCAGCAAAGACATAAATTTGTAATGAATTCAAGAATAACAAACATTTACTGTTGTTGAACTAAAAGCACGTACGAATAAAGAATGTTATTATAATATAATATGCCACATGTGGCCTAGACCATAGAGATCACGGATACGTATTACATTCTAAAAATATTTCAAATAATAAATGATAACTATGTAAATCAAAGTAAAAATGTATTTGTATGGGAAATATCTTTTATTCTAATTTAGAAAACATATAAAAACTTGAACGTAGCGTTTGAACCCGCGCCTCCTGGGAACCGGCCCGGCGCTCTGACCACTAAGCCATACGTTTTTATACATTTTCCAAATAAGTAGACATTTTTCTTACCTATGTGTGAAATAACACTTTAAACAATGTTGAGATGTGTATATGTATACCTAATAAAAAAATCAATTTAAAGTCTCGTATTTATAATTACATACTTCGTTTAAAAAATACTGAAAAAAATACTTACTATAAAAACACATCATATTCATAAGCAGTAAATAAGCAATAATGGAGTTAAAAGTTTATGCTTTTTAAATATTATGTATAATCATATCGAAATCTGAGTCGGCTTTTTTCATATTATTTAAAGAAAAGAAAACTAACGAAAGTTGAGTAATAAATTGGACAATTTCACATCTTTCAACAAATATGAATTTTCAAAAAAAAAAATATATTATCATGTATATTTTGTTACTATTTAAATAAAACTTATTATACATGTATGTATATTAAATATATTTAAAAAAATATTATGTTATATATACAATTTCAATAAGATCTGGCCCTTAGCAAAGTAACATTTCTCTGCCAACCGGCGCAAATTTTATGGTAGGGGTGTTTTTGAATAATGGAGTAGACGGCGCGTAAAGAGATGAGCTCGGAATCAGACTGCGTCATCAGCCAGAAGCATAACTCCTGACAGCTGGATGAGCTGAAGTTATATCTTTTTTTTAGCCGTTACTTTTTAGTGATGTTCAAAGATTATCCTTTTTTTTACATTATCCTTGTGGCCCGCAGAACGGCATTTACTGTGCCTCATGCCCATTTTGGATAGCGCAACCATGTTTTTCCAAAATATTTATATTTTTTAATGTCAACTTATATAATAACAGCTCAAAAATACAATATTAAAATTATATTTACCAAATTGTTTTTATATTGGTATGTATGTATGTAAATTAACAAAGACCATAGGCCATATATTAAGTTAATACCACTGACGTCAAAAAATCATTTTTTATTTAAAGTCAATGTAAAACAATCCTCATTAAAAAATAAGCACTTATCAAATCTACCACTGTGTGCTCGTTTAATTTTAATACCAAGAAGAATTTATACGAATATCATTACACTTAGAGTTCGCGAGGCTTTAAATTATAAATTACTTATTTAGAAAACATACATTTTTTAGAAAACATTAAAAACTTTGACGTATCATTGAAGTGGACGGTTTCCAAGTTTCCCCGCTACGTCAAATTTTTTATATGTTTCCTAAATAAGTATTTTTCTTTCCCAAATGTGGAATAACACTTTAAAAATATCAAAAACTTTAACAGTTTTAAATTTCTTTATTAATAAGAAATCAGATCTTTCCATAACGGACAGATCAGATTTTTCATCATCATCATCATCATCATATTTTTTTTATCATCAAGAATAGCGTTGAGTCCATGATATTTCTTCGTCTTTTACTGCTTGGTTGCATACACTTATTCATTCCTGTACAGTGTGACTCTATCTTTCACTTTCAATAAATCGAACCCAAAATTTTAATATTAAAGATTAAAATGTGACGTTGCTATCGGTACAAGAGGTGTAGTCCGGTTGTCAAAAAGCAGTATAAACCGGTTTAGGCCAACAAAATAACAATACAACTACACTATATTTATATGAACACTCACACAAATGCAAAGCTCAGTTTAGACCTCGCGGACTGTTCGTAGGTATAAACTTATTTATTTTAAACTTTACACATCTACTACTTTTTTCCGGAATAAGAACCGATTATTAAGATACTTCGTTCTGCACTTTTACTTTAATATTATTAAGTTATATTATTTGCATCAAAATTGCTTTAATAAATATGTTAAATGTAAATGTTCTATTACACATATACATACGTTCTACGTAATTGACGAGCAGTGCGTAGTAGCGTCTGAATAAGCAAATTATTAGGGTGGTAGATACTATTTAGGAGTATTTTGTATCATATGAACAATATTACGAAAAATAACATTTTAATATAATAAAAGTGACTTATTTAGTTGGGGAGATTGAGATAGTGACAATATCTCTTTTTCTATATCCGAAAAAATGGAAACCCTTCTTGGATAACTTTGTTATCCGACTGTCAAGATCATTTATCTCCAAATCGCATGCAAATGAATAAAAAAGTCCCAAAAAATAATAATTATATTACAATATTATTGATTGTAGTTCAATTAAGTAAAATATGAATGAATACGCCAGCAAATTTAAGTTTTTCAATTTATATTTTTAAATTTATAAGTTATACTTCTTGTTTTTTAAACATTTTTTAAAGTGTTATTCCACACTTAGGAAAGAAAAATACTTATTTAGAAAACGTATAAAAATTTGAACGCAGCGGGATTCGAACCCGCGCCTCCTGGGAACCAACCAGGCGCTCTGACCACTAACCCATGCGTTCTCACCAAGCTACGTCGAAATTTTTATACGCTTGTTACAACTTATTTATGTTGTTAGCATACTTCTTGTTATATGTGCCCTCAATGGGCAAATACCACTCGCACTTAACCCTTTTTTTGAGCACATACTAAAATACCGAAGGTGTTTTCTGTAATTTATAACAATAATGTCATTTAAATTTCTATTACTCACTTTTTATTTATTATAAATACATTGTGTGTGACTCAATGTCACATAAACTAACAATTGTCCACTTTGAGATAAAACTAGTCACAACGTGATAAGGTTTACATATAATTTTATATTATAATTGTGTTATATAAAGCGCAGCGTTAAGTTCCGCATTCCGTAACATTTATACTATCCAAATAGAAGAAAAAAAATGCAAAAAAAAAAGCATACTTTAACGGGAATCGCAACTCTCGTTATTTCGTTACAGCCAACAATTCTGGCGCGTGTAAATTAGAACGACTTCAGAGAGAATGACAAATGCAATTAGCGCTGCATGAGTGGAACGCGTCAGTCGTATTTGATTTTTAACATACTTTTTTTACCGACAAACAGTTAAAGGCTAATTTGTATTTCCGTTAAACATGTTTTTTTTTTAAATCAATGTTTATATTTGACCTATAAATTAAGGGTGAGGCCAATCGTGGCACAGTGGCGCATACGTGTGACTGTAAACGTTACAGGTTGTGGGTTCGATTCCCATTTGAGGAAATTAATTTTATTATATTTCTATTTTTTCTATTACTTTGGTGTCGAGGCAGACGTGCGGCGTTATGTTCTGCGGGCTCTGCGCGGCTTCACCTGCTGGAATTATGCAAATAATTATTTAATATTTTTTAAGTACCTATATTTAAGGATCAATTTTCCTTAACTATATTTAAGGAAAATCAATTTTCCTTAAATATAGTTAAGGAAAATTGATTGATCGTTATAGTATTTTATATATATTTTAACATAATTTTATCTATTTATGTACTTAATTAAACACAATTTTAACACTTTTTTTTATTTTTTGCAAGACAATGAAAATAAGTCATTTCCCCAAGCGGGAAATGTGTACACAGCCATCGCGTTTACAGTAAGGTAGGTATAAGTAGCACTAAGCAAATATGCAATGCGGAGGTATCGAATTAAAAATAAAATAATGTACTAAAATAGACATTTTTTTTAGTTTTAATAAATTACTGTTATAGAATAGAACTCTATTTTATAATAATAGAGCACAAAGTGTGACTGTAAAATCGACTGGTTGTGGGTTTAATTCCCACTCGAGGAAGTGAAATATTTATTTACATTTATATTTTCATTTCTTTACTCTGGTGTCGAGGCAAAGCGCGGCGTTGAGTTCCGCCACTCAACAAGCAATGCCTCCAGAATTCGGGCGAAAGTGGGAAACGGAGTGTCTTAACAAGAGATTCCCTCTGCCAACCCTGCTGTGTGCAGCGTGAAGCGAGAAAAAAAATAAAAAATAAAATAGAACTCTTCAAAGATGACCTTATAAAGTATAAGTGATCTCTTTTAGACAACGGTTTATGTATCTAAATTCTTAATAAATTTAAACGGCATCGTAAGAAAAGGAAATTGACGAATTTAACTTAATATATTCGTAAATTATTAAATGTAAAATAACTTATAATTACTTATGTTTTAGTAACAATTATATCTACAATTTAGAATGATATCTAATAAATTGAAACAAGTTGTCATTCAAGTAGTCTAGTGTATTTCAATTAGTTTGTAACCTTGCCGTGCTACTCCACTTTAGTGGTGAACGCGTAACAATGTTGATAACAATTTACATTAGTAAAAGATTATTTTAAATATTTATAAAATAAATAAATAAATAAATCAGCTTCACGCTGTATCCCGCATACAACAGGGTAGGCAGAGGGAACCTAGTGGTAAGACACTCCGTTCCCCACTTTCTGCCGAATTCTGGAGGCATTGCGTGTTGAGTAGCAAAACTCAACGTCGCGCTTTGCCTCGACGACAGAGCGAAGAAATGGAAATATAAATTTAAGTAAATATTTCATCTCCTCGAGTGGGGATCGAACCCATAACCAGTCGGTTTTAGAGTCACACTTTGTGCCCCTGCGCCACGACTGGCCTCTTAAATATTTATAACTTCTAAATTTAGTGTTTCTTATATAATATATTATGTTTTATTTAAATCAGTGTTAGGAAATCTCACAGACTAGGTCCTTAAGACCATCCCACAGAGGCTTAACTTCTCATATTAAATGTACACATTTTGCAGGCATTATATAGAGTAGGCAGAGATTATTTATGTTATTGCTTAGTACTATATTATATTGACAGGTTTAGTTTCATACTACATCCTGCTCATGTGCAGAGTCGGCAGACGGAATTTGGCTAGTGTTAAGATATTTCATTTTCAACTCTACTCCATTTCTCACTTTTCGCCAAACTTTTGCAGCAATGCGTGTTGCGTGGCGGAACTCAACGCCGCGCTTTGCATCGTTAACAGAGCGAGAAAATGAAAATATTGAACCCACAACGTAGTGCTCCTGCACCAGAACAGCCCCAATCGATAGGAAATCAGTACAAAAAATTGAATATGTTTTTTGCTTCATAAACAATAATATTCGTTATCATCATCTCTTCGATATTTTTAAAATATTATTTTATTTACAATTTTAAAACACCATTTTATTAAATGTATATTACTAAGCTTGTAAATAATATATACATATGTATTTATTCAACCGTTCAAATTGCGTACCTTTTATTTTTCTTTTTAAACACATTTCTCAAGTGTAAAATTATACCGAGATGTTACATTCGTATGCTGATTGCCGAGAAATTTCAAAACATATATTTGCTAACAATTTCGAGTTCTATGCTATGAGAAAATTCTTTAAATCTATAGAGCCTTAAATGTTGTGACACAAACTCACATTTTTATTCATTTTAAAACAGCAGTTAATATAATCGATTTTTTTTTTCATTATTCATACGACGACATTGTAGGGTTGCACTGCGTGTTGAGTGGCTTAAGTTTCTCCAGCGCGACTATAAACGCGACAGGTTGTGGGTTCGGTTCCCACTCAAGCAAACTAAATATTTAATATTTTATTAGTAAGTACCGCGCCCTAGTAAATGAGGCAAAGCGCTGCTTTGAGTTTCGCCACCCAACGTGCAATGTCTCCAGAATTCTATGGAAAGTGCGGAATGGAAGTGTTACAGGAACAGGATACAGCGTGAAGCTAATAAATAAATACACCTAATAGTAAAAAATTATTCGGAATTTAAAACCACATTTTATATTTGCAAGAGATATGCTCGATGACTTTGCTAAGTCATCTAGACTTAGCAAAGTCATCATTTCTATATATAATAAAACAGTAAAAATATCTTGTCTGTACATTTAGTAATTTTGACTGAAATGGATATAGGGACACTTAAAAAGAATAATAGAAAGCAAAAATATTTTTTTTAATTTCTTGTCTGTCTGTCTGTCTTTCTGTGTGTCTATTTGTATGGTCACATTTTTTTCTGAAAGTACTGAACCGATTTACTTAAAAGTTTCACCAGTTTTAACACAACTTAACAATTAAAATTTGTTTCATCAAAATCGGTTCATTAAAAAAAAGTTATCGTCATTTGAATGAACTCAAGGCATTAGTTTGCCTGCAAATGTTATATAGCAATCGCGCTGGTAAGATTCTTGGCCAAAGAATGACATACACAACGTCTTGGATATATGAATATTGATAAAAATATATATTTTTGAAGCACTATTATACAATATTTTATACAATAAAGTAAAAAAAAAATGTTAATGGAGATTAACTTATCATAACAGTTAAGTTTAAGTCGTAATTAATTCAACACAGAGATAAAGAACGATTTGATCTTCAAGGAAATATCAAGTAAATACATAGAGTTTTTGGTTCGTTCGTTCGTTTGAAATAAATCTATATAAAAATGCCTAAAAATATCCTATCTACGTGTACTCTGTAATAAATACATATTTACCTTCATAAATCATAACAGTTAAGTTTAAATCGTAATTAATTCAACACAGAAATAAAGATCGATTTGATCTTCAAAGGAATATTAAGTAAATATATAGATTCTTCGGTTCGTTCGTTCGTTTGAAATAAATCTATATAAAAATGCCTAAAACCAGCCTTTCTACGAGTACTCTGTAATAATTACATATTTACCAATTGTACATTTAGCCAATAATATGTGTAACTAATTTAAAAACTGTACAGGAGTTAATATGCAATCATTACAGTTATTTTACAAATAATATTATGAATCCTTCAAATCAATAATTTAACATTTAAGGTTATTTCTGAAAGAGTAAATTAAATTATGCACTAACATCACCACATTTAACAGAGTCTTAAAATTATGATGAGACGTACATAACATAGGTAAAAGGAACGTAATGTTACAAAAATATATACGTATAAGAAATAATTAGCTTTATGTATATTTTATAAATATCAAATATCAACATTGGTCGAATTTTTTAATTCAAAACAATCAAAAATTCTTATAGAAATTAGGAGGGGTTAGAAGAGGGAGAAATAAGAATCATATTAGAATATTACAGATTAAAGTAATAAAAATTATATTAGAAGTCATTTCTGTTTATTAGATCAATAATCATTTAGCTTAAGCGGGCAAAGCCGCGGGCGGCCTGTTAGTAAAAACATAAAATATAATATAATATCTACATATTATTTCCCAGCCGAACAAACAGCAGGATAAACAGAACTAGCCTAAGCCATTTCATTAGCGTAGGCGGCAATCTCCCTACAGTGGGACGGACAAATGGCCTGTTACTACTTTCACTTCTACGTAGAAAGAAAGTATTAATCAGAAGGATTTTCTTAGCAAGGACGCGGCCTATTCTTTGTCCCGTAATCCGTCTGTATCAGATAGAGTTGAATTCGTCGACCCAAATTGGGCCTTTCGGGATTTGACGAACATTTCAGTTTATGTTTTCGTGATAATTCGTTTCCGTACGATAAAACAAGTTAGTGACATTCGTTATACGGAACGGCCGCAGTTAAGGGATACTAAGTTCCCTCTTACTTCCTTTTTCCCGTGAAAAATGTTTAACGTTATGATTTTTATGGATCTTGTGAGTCATAAATTTTGAAATCTCATACGTTGTAAAATGTTGGTTTATATTTTATAGTATAATATAATAAAGTTGTAATCTTGTCAAATATGTACCTATTTGTTTATTATTGTAATTATTTGTTTTGGATCATTTGCTATTTATAAAATTATGGGAAGTAATACTTTTCTAGACTTTTCTATAATATTTATTATTTATATTGATAAAAGTAAAAAATAAAAAGAAAATGACAAAAAAAACTATTTTTTAAATACAGATTGGCATGTTATACCAAAAAATATGTAGGGTATGTTTTTTGGCTTCACTCTGTATACATGTCATAGCAGGGTAGGCACCGGAAATTTGACAACCTACTATTTTAATGGGGAACGAAGTGCCTTAACTTTGTTCCAAGGTTTGAGGCTATTCGTATTGAGTACCGGAACTCAACGCTAGGGTTGACGCTAGGGTTTGCCTGGTTACCACACCAAGAAAATTAAAATAATAAATATTTCATTTATCGAGTGGGACTCAAACACACAACCGTCGCGTATACAGAAACGCGCTTTTGTCCCTGCGCCGAGACAGCCTCTTATATGTATTTATAAGCAAAAATATTTCTTAAAACAAGGCCTAGTCATTAAATATGATAGAACTTTCAAAATAATATCAGACTTTCGAGAAACACAAACACTTTATAATTTATCACGGTGCTATAAATACACTTCGGAAAAAGAATCGCGAGAAATGTTCCTGGAGTTAGATCTGTACCATATATTTATCTGTCAGGTCATCTTGAAAATCTTTTTACTAGTAGAAAATAAAACCGTAGCGCGTGGCTAGCTTATGAAGTACCATTGTTACAACGAAATACAATCTATTTTGATAGTTTTAATGAATTTATATTTTATTTACCAGACATATTTAAAGCCAGTCGTAGCGCAGTGGCACGAGGTGTGACTGTAAAACCGATTGGTTGTGGATTCGAGTGGGGACTCGAAGAGATGAAATATTTACTTAAATTTACATTTTCATTTCTTAGCTCTGGTGTCGAGGGGAAAGCGCGTCGTTGAGTTCCGCCACTCAATACGCAATGCCTCCAGAAATTGGCGGAAAGTGGAGAACGGAGTGTCTTAACTCTACGTTCCCTCTGCCCTCTCAGCTGTGTGCGGGATACAGCGTGAAGCTGATTTTTTTTTAAATTTTATTTACTATATAGAAAACATTTATATAATGTTTAAACACTATTGAGACAATGTGACAGCTTATGCCTATAATAAAGCTGTGGGTTTGATTTTCACTCCGGAGATTGAATGAATGAATGAAAGAATGAATATATAATATTTTAATTTCCTCTCTCTGTTATTAATTATTCTCAAAGTCAGAATTTAATGTGGAATATCCGATAATAAGCTTATTTTGTTGATACGATATTTTAATTGCACTACCATAACTTCCAATATCAATTATAATAATGTTATTATGATAACAATTAGTATAAGTGGATAATATTGATTATATGCGGCATCGTGATATGCTGATACCACTTTTAGTACTTGAATATTATTTATTTTTACACAGAATACTTATATAAAATGACTAAAACACATTAGACATTTTTGATTTAAATTGATTTAGATATTAAATAAAATGTCCAGAGAGATAAATGCTTAAGATAATGTTAAGAAAATCAATATAATACAATAGTGGTATTTCGATATAGCCATCCTATTTTTTTGTACATAGAACATACTAGAGACTTAAACGCGGCTATATCCGCTTAGCTATCGTTATATTATAGCCAAATAACATACGTAAATGTACAAACTAAATATATTTTATTATGTGTATGTTGTATATGCGTTAGTCTGATATCTCAGCTTCACGCTGTATCCCGCACACAGCAGGGTAGGCAGAGGGAGCCTAGTGTTAAGACACTCTGTTTCCCACTTTCCGCCGAGTTCTGGAGACATTGCGTGTTGAGTGGTGGAACTCGACGCCGCGTTTTGCCGCGACACCAGAGCGAAGAGATTAAAATATAAATAAATGTTTAATTTTCTCGAGTAGGAATCTAGCCCACAACCAATCGATTTTACAGTCACACTTTGGGCCTCTGCGCCTCGACTGGCCTGAACCTGAACAATTTCAATGAAAAATTTATTTCAATTCGGTTAGTATATTTGGCGTGATATTCAAAGAAACATCTATCCTCCCAAAATTTCGTATTAAAAATATTGGTAGAATTTAATTAAATAATTTTTCTTTATTAAGATTTAGACATGTGACGTGACACTGTTGACTGTGTGATGTGTACACTCACACAAATGCAAAGCTTAGCTTACGCCTCGCGGACTGTACACGAGTGGGTATTAAAATAGAAAACAATAAGTACATACCTAATAAATTAATTGGTATAACATCAATTTGAAATTCCTTCCAATAATGTTTGTTTCATGAAAATACCAGGAATATTTCTGTAATTTAATTATTTATAACGAATTGGCTATCAAACTGTTAGGTTGCGAATTTACGATATCGCTCATTTAGTGCAACATTGACGTATTAACATTTTTCAAAATAGATAGAAAAAACAAGACATATAATTGAAATAAAAAATTGTATTTAAAATAAAATGGTTTTTCCGCATATACATGTTAGGCGAACCAACAAATCAGACACGAAATCCAGCTTTTACAATAAATTTATTTACACTTGTTATATACACATATACTCTCGTAGTCACAATATTGAAATATGAATTGTAATGACAAGTTGTCTT
>DWQW01012371.1:0-10865 GCA_018249695.1 Heliconius erato demophoon | reverse complement strand
CTTCGGCTTCCTGCCGCGCCGCGGCTTTGAATTGTTCAGAGTCATTTCCCCCATGTACGGTAAGTCTTCGTAGGTCATGATCTTGCTGGGAGTGATAGCGGGGCTCTTCTTTTTCTTTTCTTCTTTGTTTTTGGTCGCCATACTTAATGCTGGTGTGGGAGGCACCGTTAAAGCTCCGGTTTCGCTTTGTACTCCGGCCAACCTTTGCGCCCAGATTTTGAATGTTTCATTTGTGATAGTGGTATCAACGTTTAGTTCTTTGGGTTTTTCTAAGGGTTTCTTTTTATTGTTAACCTTCTGTAAGCTCTGCTCGTAGTGATCTAAGTACTCCTGAGGTAGGGCCTGGTGATGGAACTTCAGCTTCCACCGGTTCTTCTGTCTACTCCTCGTGTGTTTGACCTTGGGAAGCTCACTTTTATCAAGATTTCTCTCCTTGCTAGCGGATAACAACTGTTGCCGCAATAGTTCTTTGTTTTCCGAAGATCTGAAAAGATAATAAATTACTAAATAAAAATTTTAATTATAAAAAGATATATAATTGTAAAAATGTAAGTGTACAGAGTTTACAAAAAAAATACAATACAATAGAAAAGTAAATACTGGAAGTAAGTGCAAAAAACCTAAGTGTACAAAAGCACACTTTATTTTATTTTTTTATAAAATAACATAATAAATATAACAAAAGGTACGGACCATAAAGTCTGTAGTGAAAGTAAGAATTAAAATAAAAAAAAAAATTAAAAAAAAAGAAAAAGCACACGTTGCCCAAATGTGGTATCTCAAATTCGAATCCAGTCGTGGCGCGGGAATAAAAAAAAGAGTGTGACTGTAAACGCGACAAGTTGTGGGTTCGATTCCCACTGGAGGAAATTAAATCTATAATATTTTCATTACTTCGCTGTGGCGTCGATGTAAAGCGCGGCATTGAGTTCCGCCACTCAACACGCAATGCCTCTAGAATTCGGCAGAAAGTGGGAAACGGTCTTAATGGGAACAGAGTGTCTGAAACCTAATTTTCCAGGCCCCCTTTGCCTACCCTGCTATGAGGAGGTTACAGCATAAACAAAAACAATGTGGAAAGTAGGAAACGCAAGTGTCTTAGTGGGAACAGAGTGTCTTAAAGCTAGTTTTCCAGGCCCAGGGTAGGCAACCCTGCTATGAGGAGGTACGATGTGGTAACTCACTTGGTGGGCGGGCGGGGCGCGGGCGCACACACGTCGCCGCACGCCGCGCGCCGCATCACTTCTGGAACAACCGCACAATATACTGTTATTAAATATTATTATTAAAATCTAATAATGAAAATGTGTAAACATTATGCCAATAAATATATTATTATTAATTCGAACTGTTTCAAATATTTATGTTAAAATATAACTAATATACCTTACATCACTACAAATTGTCTAAAACGATATCGCATATAGATGAAGTGGAACACGTGAAACTAATCTTATAATAATTTTGGCAAAATAAAGTCTAGTTGCACAACTTTTTTAGGGTTCCGTTGTATTCCGTATATAATAGGGTAGGGCAGAGGGAACCTAGTGTTAAGACACTCCTTTCCCCGCGCACCATCTAATATTCAAGACGTTGCATATTGAATTGCGAACATCAACGCCGATTTTTATATAGATCGATAAAATGTAAATAATGACTGAGGCAATAATCCCACGAGTGAAAATCGAACCCACAACCCTCGTTTTTACAGTCAGACATCTCAATGGTTTCGATAGTTAGGTATATTGAGTAAAAATTAAAATAACATAACATCCGCATACGCGTTCAATGTCAGCGAAAATGTCGCCGGGAAATATAGTATTGGGATTCGGGAGCTTCTAGGAATAGTCTCGATTTGATTATTCATTGTACAGTACGGTCGATCAGTCGTGGCCGCCCTGGAGTTAGGTGTGCTCTGTGAATGACTGTGCAGATATTTTATAAATTTTATTATATTTGATTATTTTCTTCAATAGTGTCAATGAGCAAAAGTTCATAAAGCTTAACTTCAGAGTGACCACAACTCGTCGGCTGTACTGTACCGTGTGTGCATCGAGTCGTTGCGGTCGATCGAAGCAGGAGAGCGTGTGGACTGAACTTACTGTCGCTAACGTCATACCTTGTTTACTTCTATTGCACTTCATATATGGCGATGGGAAACGCATAATATTATATTTAATATCATGTAAATATTTATTTTATGCTACTTTTGTGTATTTATTTCAAATGATTAAATATTGAAATCTCTATTAGAGACAGTCTTGGCTCAGTGTCTTAATTAAGTATTTGTGTAAACGCCTCAGTTGCAGATCCGATCCCCACTAGGAATATTTTAATTATTTTTATTTTCTCAGTCTGGTTAACAGAAATCCGCCTCTCAACACGTAATGTCTCGAAAATTATTGGGCGGTGCGTGGGAACCTTCCCTTCCCTTTGCCTAATCCGTTCTATGCGGGGTAAAACGTCAAAATATAATGTACAAAATTGAGTGGTATATTTTAAATTAGGTAAATCTCTTTAATAGTCCGTAGTGACAGATCTCCGCGAGAACATTTAGAATAGTTTTCAAAACACATACAAAAAACAACCAATTTAACACAAACAAAACTAAAATAAGTTTAATATTGCAATTCTGTTAGATTTAAAGTCCATTAAATATACATCCTAAATATGTTTTCTCGTATTTATATATATATTTATATAAAACGAAGCAATATGATATATGTACATACATGAACTCTTGTCTATCAGGGCGGCAGCTAGGCGGGGCGGGCGGGCGTCTGTGAGTTGGCGCCCAAAATATGCCGCTTGGGCGCTGTTTATTTCGCAACACTAAACTAAAGATGGACAGCGCTATTCTCAACACCAGATAGGGTTACATACTACACTACTCTATACTACACACGTAAGACACGCTCTATATAATGCTATTTATACACACTTGTTCGGGTTCGACACTTCAATTCATATGTTTCGAATATTCACTTTGTACTCTTATTGTTTACTTTTATTTAGCTTCACGCTGTATCCCGCAAATATCAGGATAGGCAAAGGGAACTAGTGTTAAGAAACTCACTTTCCACCACTCTCTGTTCTCCACTTTACTATATTCTATCATATTTACTATTGTTTCCCTAATTACTTCATTAAGAATAACTGCCCTACTTGAAAGAAAACGTGAAACGTGAATTGTACAGGACATACCACTTGTCACCGGTGCAACTCCTGGAGAACATTTTATGACACTTGTATACACAACCATTGTCGCTGTCACTAGTCACTCCCTCGTCCATACACACTGGACACTGGACACCGAACACCAGACACCGTACACCGGGCACTGCTCAAAGTGCACAGTGTACCAGCGTATATATGACACAACATGTCATTCAAAACATTGATCGAAATACGTAATTACTGTATATTGTAGTAATATGAGTAAAATTAAAGGCGAAACGCCACCGAGACCTTTATATATCTCTTTACGTCTTACTTGATGATTTTTTTTTAGCCTTGTTAGATATTTGTTTTAAAAATAGATATAATTATGTAGATTCTATTTCTAGTAATCATTTAAAATGATGAGCAAATTAAAGACATAAACTTAGTCTTTTTTTTTCTCTTCTATAAATGTTTCTTTTTAAGTTTCCTTACTGCAATACAATATGTACAATAAAAATATACATAAAAAATATGCTTATTTTTTTTATTTAGCTTATAATTAAATAACAAACCTTTTTATAGCTTTCAATAAGTTTCTCCATATGGTATATTTTATAGCAAGGCCGTGGACGGCGGACGCGCGAGGTGCGTCAGAGACAGATTTACAGCATCTGAGTCACGGTATTAGATCCACACGCTATAAATCTATAAACGATCGATACTAAATAATAACGACGCTAATTGAACTTTTAGTTACTAATATTTAAATGTTACAACGTTACGTATACCTACGTAACTATACGCCTGTAATTTAAAGTGTGATCGATTTATGGTGAACATATTTTTTATTATTATCGTCTCTATATTTTATTTTTTAAGGTTACTAGCCAATATAAAGTTACATAACACTAAAATTAAATGATTTTTTTTTAGGTAAATAAAAGGTAAGCTTTGTCATGCGATAATATTGAAATTGTATTTTTATTTGTATAAAAGATAAACAACATGAAAAGAGCAAAAAAAAATCTTTAAAGTTTCCTTATTTCAGAATAGATACAGGATGCGTGATATTTGCCTTTTTGTATTTTATCAAATAGGTTATGCTTTGAATAAGCAAGAAAAATCTTTTGGTGATGGTACTAAAGACCAACCTATAGACTTTTACTTTTACTGTGATCCTCATTCATATATTATTTTATTACGACTTGTTTCGAATGCTAATTATATAATATTAGCTCATTATAGTCTAAAATCCCACATGAGTAATGTACGGCTATCGATGTGTGGAGGTTTCCGACGGCTTTGTTTACGTAAAGTGGAGCATTGGTTTCCTCTATCAAAAATATGCTAGAGCAACTAGCTTTCACCTGCAAAATTAATTTGAAATTGATAAAATTTATTAAATAAAAAAAACTAGTCAAAAGCGAAGCGAACTCGCACACTGAGGGTTTCGTACTAATTTCAGGATTATATGTCAACAGGAAGTACACCTTATAAAAATTGACAAAAGAAATCAAAAGAGAAAGTAAGTAAGAAAGTACGAAATTAACTATATACCTACCTAAATATGTTTATAAAGATTTTTTCCATTAAAAACCTGTAAATTATTACTTTTGAGGATCATAACTGTAGGTGTGAATCTACAGTGTTAGGGAGCATCCTATAGATTTTGACTACGCGGCTAATTTCATACAAAATGCAACAAAAACGAAGCATAAATTCTTGTTGTATATTTGATAATATGATATTAATTTCAGATTAATATCAATACGCGATCATGACATAAGAGAAGGACAGACGGACACAAAATTTTTCTTCTAAAATACGGAACCTTAAAAATGTATATATCTTTTAAATGTAAATAATTGAGATTATTTGTAATTATAAAGGCTTAGATTAATAATAAACTAGTGACCCGTTTATCTAACTGAGAATAGGAAATCAAAACCGGAACTTACGTCTCGCGATCAATGAAACCTTACAATTCGAATCGCCGCTCGCGTAAACTTCAAAGAATGAGTAATCAGTAAACGTGACTGAATGACCTAAATCTGTCCGAGTTTCAAACATTTTGGCAATTATACCTGATGTCAGTCGTATTCGTGTGTACCTCATATGTAGGTACTCACACGGTACTGGCATGGAACGGTCGCTGAAACTCTTATACCTACTCATTTATGAATATCCCAGAAAAAAAATGTTATTACAAATTAAATTGACAAATTTCTAAGTTAATTTTAATAAATATAATGTGTAAGTATATTTTTTTAGGTATAGTAATAATAACGTTTGGCCGATATCGTGTAGAGCTTCCTCTTCTTCTAGACTCTTGCCCCTGACAGCCTGGAGTCCTGGATGCTTGATTGACAAGCATCCAGGACTCCAGGCTGTCTGGGCAGAATCTTTCATATTTAAAATAAGATTTCGTCTATTGTTTTTCTTAAAATATGCAGAACTAGTTCCCCTATGTATTATAATATGAATGTTCTATGTCATAACTTAATTCATTGCGAAAATGGTTATGACAGGAAAGACTAACTATATGGATACTATATATGGATTTAAAATTCACAAAAAAGATAATTAAAAGAGTACAATAAATAATTACCCGTACTTCAACACTTAATTAAAATATAAACATCTGAATAAGCTTAAAATTTTATTTGTTCATAAAATGTAGTGAGAAGTGTACGAGGAAACAACGCGACGGGCGGTCGGTGCTTCTATCAAGTATATTTGGATTTTGGAGGTGGAGGTGGAGGTGGAGGTGTGTCCTTTACTTAACCACTAAAGTGAATACCCAGAATGTGTATGAATCATGTGTAAGTAATACATAAAGTTGGTTGACACATTCGTTAATAATTATTATTATTATGAACCTCTTACTGTTTTCCTTGTCCGAAGATTTTATATAATTCAATGGTTTAGTAGTGTCTATAGTGGGAATACGTTCCTAGCGCAATTAAAGATAGAGTACGTTTTTTCAAGTTCTCAGTTTGTTTGTCAGAGCGGGGAAATGTAAATTATTCATTCCCACGAGTGGAGATCGAACCCACAATCATTGCGTGTACGGTCAGACGTTGTCTCAATGCCGTTACGGCCCTCAAGCGGAATATTGTGTGATTTGGACATTCACATCAAGGATGTCAGAAATTATATGAAGACGTTAACGATTAATGTACCATACAAGTACAACAATAAAAAAATCATCATGCCTATTATATAGGAAAAATATTGTTTAAAACTATTGAAAAATATTATATAAATATTGTACAAAATTTAAGGAAAACAAGATTACGTATTCGCTACCCAATTAGTGACATATGTCTGATATTTAAAAACACAATGTATAGGCATTTATATAATGAAATGCATAATTTTTTTTCAAATTCACACTGTATCCTGGAAGTGGTAGGCAGACGGAGCCTAGTGTTAAAACGCCCCTCTCTCTACTTTCCACCGAATACTGGAGGCAATTCGTGTTGAATAGCGAATCTCAACGCTGCGCTTCAGAGCAAATAAATGTTAATATTATATATATTTACATTTATTCGCTCTTATTTTTTCGACTGGGAATCGAGTTCACAACTTGTCGCGCTTATAGTCAGTCACAAGCTGGTTCCCCTGCGCCACGACTGACCTCAATTATATAGAGGCATTATTTTATATAGCTTGTTTTATTTTTTATTTTAAAATATTTTAGTAAAAACATGGTTAGTGATGTTAGTCCGTACTCGAGCCTCGACTGTCTGGCGCGCCGCCAGCTCCGTCTACACAGCTTTCCTAAATACCGCATATGGAAGGATTTTAAGCAGTAGGTCATGTCGTGTATCCCGAATTCATTACGGCGTTATTTCTCGTATATAGGTACAAAGAACAGCTTAATACGAATTGTGACACTGCCCCATACTTTCCGCCTAATTTTCGAGACATTGCGTGTTGAGCGGCGGAACTCAATGAAATTATTTACTTTAACTAGAGGAAATCGAACTCACAACCATCACGTTAACTGCCACAGGCCCACTGTCACACGACAGGCACGCATCTATCTATAGTTTTTAAAAAATATTTCAGGAGTCAGTAATGTAATGTCACAAACTAAAAATAAAGGTATGTATAAATCATAAATACAGCTTCTAAATATTCCATATTAGTCTTTCCCTATATTTAATGCCCATATTTGTAATGAATGAATACGTACATATTATTATTATGCAGATAAACAGTGAATATTACAACATAGCAGGGATATGATGACAGACAAAAAAATTTATGAATTTGTTAATGTTGTTATATGAAAACGAAAGGTAATTTTCTTTTGGTGAGCAAATTTCTTACTAAAACGCAATGATAATTATATGTATGTTTCGTTAATATGAAATAGAAATGTTTTTTTTACTTTCAGACAAATCTGTACATACAATCCCTGTTTAAAAACTGCACTGTATTCTCTTCCCGCTGTTTGACAATCATATCCACTTTCATTGGTTGGAAGAGATTTCTTTTAGAAATAAGCCCAGCATTGCTAACTAATATTTTTTTTATTGTATTACCTATATGTGTTTTAAAGTGCAATAAAGAATATATATATATATATATATATATATATATATATATATATATATATATATATATATATATATATATATATATATATATATATATATATATATATATATATATATATATATATATTTAATTGTAAGAGAAGAGGTTGTGTAAAAATACACATTAATATATAAATGATGTAAAAAATTATATAGATTATTACTATTAAAAGATATTAGAACGTATAAGATAGTCAAGAACTTTTCAATACCTATTTATCTCAAAATATAACGCGGAAACGACCTTCTCACGTATGTATGTAGACACAAAGAAAAATTATTTACAACAAACAAAACAAAAGTAGTAGTACTAGCCGGGTTCGTTCAACGACGCGACCGACGGCGGTCTTTATTATTTTTTATTTACGCCGCCACATGCAAAGTGGAATATAATAATAGAGTCGAATATCTTAAAGGGAATTTTAATAGCATCCTTATTTGGTATACAGAAAATGGAATGTGAGGCGTGAATCATACGCGGCGTAGGACGCTGCCGGTCTCCAGAGACACACCAATGTACGCTAAATTCATATTTATATCTATATGATATTATCCACTTTTCTACTACTTAAATTTGTAAATACTTTTTAGCTTTATGCTTTTTTCCGCATATAGCAGAGTAGGCAGAGGGAGTCTAGTGTTAAGACACTCCGTTTCCCACTTCCAGCCGATTTCTGGGTTTTAAGTGTCGAAATTCAAAGAATCGTATCGTGTATGTATACAAGTTCCTATCCGCGCTTTGGTCAAATGGAAATAACCAAAAATTGTGTATAACAGTTTTACACATTATAGATGACCGAGGTAAATCTTGCCATGTTCCTGTACAGTGGGTTACTTCACATTCATTGAGACTATCAAACACAAAATGTTTTTTTATTTAAACCAATAGTTCACGAGATTAGCGATATCAACCAAACAAATTCTTCAACTTTATAATATTAGTATAGATTGCTTTATGGATATTATACAAATACTACGATGGTTCATAGAGATGGGCCAGCGAAGCTATTCATTGGAGCGAAGATTCAGCGAAGCATGGATTTCACAGAATTCAAATATGGTCAATATTATCGGTTGATACATTTCGTTCTAGTAATATGTATAGCAAAAAAAAAAATTTAATTTCTATAACATTTGTTGTCTCTTTCAATGAAAAAAAAAATTAGAAGAAAAAAAAATATTTAAAACTTAAAATGTATGTAATTGACAAATAAAACATGGAAAATGGATGTCTATCCTAAAAAAGGTATTATATAAAATAGAGCGTCGAAAAATAAAATTTAGTTATATTGAGTATTTTACGATGTTATTGAAAACAGCTGATATTTGAATGCATTTTGACTTTCTGTTTATATTTAAACATTTTAGTATCAGCTTCAGCCGTATACCGCCACTAGAAGAAGTGTAGGCAATGGGAACTCATAACATTCCATATTCTACTTAAAAACGTGTTCTAGTATCTTTATAGTAGAAGCCATTCGTAGCGCAGGGGAATAAGTGTGCAACAGTAACCGTAACAGGTTGTGGGTTTGATTCTCATTCGAAAAAATAAAATATTTAATATTTTCATTTCCTCGCCTTGATAACACTCAACATGCAACGAACAATTCGGCGGAAAGTGGAACCGGAAGTGGTAGCGAGAACGGAGTATATTAACTACTAGGTTCATAGGTTCCTTCTGTCTACACTTTGCGGGATACAGCGTGAAGATAAAAAAAAGTTATACCTTATGCACCGTCAACCTTAGTAAACGATATTATAACGTAGGTGGTCCCTAGTCTCTAAACTTACGATCTCGCCGTAGAAAATTTCCATTACACGAACAATCTAATTGTGACATATTTATATTTATAATATTAATGAATATGTTATTTTACAATGTGTTGTGAATGCGACGTTCTCATTAAATATCGAGTTTATTGATTTTGAAGCTTTTATTATTAATTTATAGTGTTTTCTTAGTTGTTATTTGTTGTCGCACATGTGTTATTGAATTATAACATTTTTTGAAATTATCGATATTTGAATCAGCGTTTTTTCGTTCTTTATTTTGTCTTTGTCAATTTTCAAGGGCCTCAAATCCTTATACTTAAGTTTTGGTCGTATTTTACCAAAATATTTATTTATGAATACTCAAACATATAATAGCTATATTAATGGTTAGCTTTAAGAGAAAATATTTTAACCAAACGCCTTAAAAACTTGAAATAATCATTTCAAATCATTTCATAGCGTTATCAATTGCCTTATCACTAAATAGGGCAACAACAAGTAACTCTAGACCGTTACACAATGGGAGTGATAAGAAACATCTCGATAGAATCTATTTAGAGTGGTTCGTACCAACTAATGTAATGTCAGAGTCTCAGAGACGACCCGATAGCTCTCGTACTTGCACCGCGGGGGACATTTTGACACTTGCCATATTCGGTCTTAGGAGCCGCTACTTGAACTTTTCGTGTAATGGAAACTACAAATAAATTTCTCAACTGTATGTGACATGGATGTTGATGTGTCTATTTTTTAGTAATATTTAGTATATTTAGTGCTCATTTTGATCTTTAATATTATCATGGATATAAGTTGGGTTGTCTGGCTGTAACTTTTTATATTTTTTAAACTGTTCAACATTTCTAGTTAAGCTAGAAATGTAATGAGAATTATAAGATATGCAGATATAATGTTAAATTACGTGTAATAAATGTCAACGTTTGGTTAAATAAAAGCTGTTACAGCTCCACAAGAAAATTAACAAATTAATTTGACATAAAAACAAATAATTTGAATTGATATAAAGAGGTAAGTATCGTACGTACTACATGTGGTCCGTTATCGTTATCGTTATATCTAATCACAATCACGTCAGTAAACACGCTGTCACGTCGCTTGTAAACATTGGTGTCCACTGCACACTACACACAACCTATCGACGAACTATAGATAATATAATCACCTCCAGCTTCGGGCAACATTTGCGACATCCAAGTGTCCGTCGACACTCCGCGTCCGAGGGGTGTGGGGGCGTCGTGGGGTGCCGTGGGGTGTCGTGGGGTGCTGGGGCAGTACGGGCGCCGGCGGGAGGCGCGCACGCTGCAC
>DWQW01012370.1:0-10866 GCA_018249695.1 Heliconius erato demophoon | reverse complement strand
GTTGAGTTCTGCCACTCAACACGCAATGCCTCCAGAATTCGGCAGAAAGTGGGGAAAGGAGTGTCTTAACACTAGGTTCCCTCTGCCTACCCTGCTGTGTGCGGGATACAGCGTGAAGCTAATTTATTTATTTTTTTTTAATTTAAAATATTTTACCCTATATGCTGTTTCCGTTAAAGGAGCGCTGACACTTCCATCCTTTGTATAAACATAATACCCTAAATGAGGATCGAATCCGCAATCATCTCTTATATATGCCTAATAAATTTCGTATATTTCGGCTTAGACATAACAAAGATGACCGAGGCTTAATGAACATCGACCATTATTGTCACTATCGTTTATAGCATACATACAAGATACAATATAGTAGTACATACACATATAGTACATACTACATTGTTATCAATTTATAGATTTTGGATGGTATTGTGTATTAAAATTCTCTAATAAAATAATCAGCTTCACGGTGTATCTCGCACACAGTAGGGTAGGCAGAGGGAACCTAGTGTTAAGACACTCCGTTCCCTACTTTCTGCAGAAGTCTGGAGTTGAGTTCCGCCGCTCAACACTAAACCTCCAGAATTCGGCGGAAAAGGAGTGCCTTAACATTAGGATCCCTCTGCACACTCTGCTATATAGGATAGAGCGTAAAGCTGAAAAAAAAAACAATACAAAATTAGCTTAAAACACAAATTAAATAGTATAATATGAAGGTAGCAGTCATATGAAATCGTAATATTAGAAGATTAACAAAGGAGGCCACAGTTGAAATTAAACGCTACTAAGCCTTTGATTTACATGTGGAAGCGTTCCACTCAATTTCGTGATCGTACTCTGTGGATACAAGATATATTTAAAGGCCGTTTTAGTGTACTTAAGTATTATGTAGAGCTAAATGTGTAGATTATTATATTTTACAGGTTTATGTATATCAATAATATAGTTTAATATATGTTTTGTGTCAATATCTAACAAAATAGCGATTTTTTCTTTTGAAATTCTGCACACACTAGAATAGGCAGAGCGAAACTAGTGTTAAGAGACTATATTTCGTATTTCCCACTGAATTCCGATGTTTGTTGAATTTTTTGTGTGTTGAGTAACGGAACTCAACGCCGCGCTTTGCCTCGACAGCAGCGCGAAGAAATAAAGATATTAAATACTTAATTTCCACGAGTGGGGATTGAACACACAACCAATCGCATTTACAGCAACACTTGCGCCTCGACGCCACTGACCACACAAACAGATGACGTAACACAAATCTATATGAATTGTAAACGAATGAAGATGCAGTTACGAGACTAATGTTACACAGACATACATACATACATATACAATACAGTACTTAAATATACATACATATCAGTTTAGCGAGTACTACGCGCGTGGCCGCGGCATGCGCGTGCGCTTATCAGTCGACACCCAGTGTTCGTGCCCGACACGCTAACCGATTTGAAATATCGAGGTCGTAAAACCACGGGCGCCAGTTAAATTGTAATATGTGATTTTTTATAGTAAATCTTGTATTTTGACACTTTTGTTATGTGAAATACGTTTTTTTTTCGATTTTTCTAAAGCCGTTGCTTATTCGAATCTAGGTGTATATAGACTAGTGTTGATTTATTGCTATATTTGAAACGTAATGTGTTTATTACAGTTTAAAGTTATAAATGATAGACAAAACAAAAAATATAAAATATGATAGACGAGCCAAGATCATCATTTATGATGCCGCCCGCAATGTTAAAATATAATTTATTTTTAGCAAAATTAGGTAAATTTGATGTTTGTTTAAATTTTAAATTATTTTTCTAATAATAATATTTATCAAAGTAATTTTGAACCAAAGTAATAACTAATGTTTACTATAACATAATAACTAATATAGGTAATTCATTAAAATATAACAACTTCTTTGAAAAATAAAATGTTATTTCAGAATATTTTTGTTCTGCCATTCTCACATTTCTATTAAAACATTCCGTTTCCGTTTTGTTTACACGCGCATCATATGACATACTGGCTACAGTCGAGTTAGCGATATTCTAAACTATTGCAACACTACAGTACGGTCAACAAGTCGTGGCTACACTGAATTTAGGTATAGATGACTGCGCAGATTAGATTTTAGGGTTTTTCTTACTTTTAATTATTATCTTCCCAAGTGCCGTAAAGTTCAGAAACTCTAACTTCAGAAGAGCCACAACTTATTGACCGTACTGTACTGTGCTATTTTTTATTTGTATTTAACAATATATTAACTATCGATACCGAATCGTCACGTCACTACGTCACGTCAGCTATTTTAGTTTATCGTGCCAACTAATTTAGTTATTTGTACCGACTTTTATCAAAGAAATCACCGCGCGTGTGTTTTTATCACATTAAATACTACTAATGGCGGGCAAGGTGAAAGTGACAGTTTTATCAGTTGTTTTCAATTAACTGGCTTGTGGTGTTGAAAATTGTGAATTTTATGTGAAAATTTTTATTATGGGAAGCGAATGATGGATGTGGATGAAGAGGACTACTATTCAGGTAACGAAATTTAGCTGAAAACCTAATAAAAAAATCTGTTTGACGCTGCAGAGTAGGCAGAGGGGACCTAGTGTTACGACACTCCGTTCCCCATTTTTCGCTGAGTTCTGGAGGCATTGCGTGTTGAATGGCGAAATTCAACGCTGCGCTTTGCCTCGAACACTAGAGCGAAGAAATGAAAATGTAAAATTAAATAAATATTTCGTTTCCTCGAGTGGGGATCGAACCCACAACCAGAAGCGTTTACAGTCATACTCTGTGCTTTTGCGCCACAACTGACCTCATATTTTACCATATACCTAAAATTTTGATTATATTGTAAATTTTCTATATACGAAGTTGTCCTAATATAGTATTATCCTGTTTTATTTCCTGTGTTTGTTACATATAAGAAATGGTTGTATAAACAAAATTTAGTTATATATTTTTTTCTATACTTACTCAGTTTTGTTGACGTAATGAGTGTCTTCACTTGTAATTTCACTACAATTTTTTATATTAAAATAAAATCGATAATAAAAAATCGATAAATGTGATAATTTATGTAATTGTTATAGAGAAAAATTGCCTTAAATAATTTCTTTAAAAATAAAACAAAAAAGAAAAAATAACTTTTTATTATATTTTTATAGAAATATATAATAAAAAATTTAGGAGATCGTACAAAACTGGGTCGCTACAGTATCAATTCTCGGTATACTGTAGAAATTTAGTAGCACTGGTGACGTTTTACGTTATTGCCTTTACTTTTTCAGCGGACTATTTTTTTAAATGAATAAAAGGAGAAATCGTATGAAAGAATAAAAGAATAAAATTCGTTTCGCATTTTATTTTATACTTTTACCAATATAATATTATAAATATATTTTTACCAATATAACATTTTAAAACATTTAGGTTTGTTGCACAGTTCTTCATGTATTTCATTTTAGAATGATTTTAATAAATATATTTTGTGATTACGTATCCAAATAAGGATTTATAGCTTATTAAAAAAAAGCATATATATATGTTCAAAGTATGTGCAAAAAATTTTTTATTATTATTTTATTTTACTTTGATAATGTCCATTCGTGGCGCAGCGGCACGAAGTGACTGTAAAACCGACTAGTTGTGGGTTCGATCCCCATTCGAGGAGATGAAATATTTACTTAAATTTATATTTCCATTTCTTCGCTCTGGTGTCGAGGTTAAGCGCGGCGTTGAATTCTGCCACTCAACACGCAATGCCTCCAGAATTCAGCAGAAAGTGGGGGAAGCTGATTTTTTTTTCATTCTAGGAACTAACCTCTTAACCGATCATTTGTTGTATACCGACAACAATAAAGATATGGCACAGTAGCTGTGTGGGCGGTATCGAGGCCGTTATCTGGGCAAACATGACATTATTGATTTTTGTCCATAACTCCAACACTCGTGATAACACGCTGATAAGACCCGTGCGTAATTACAAGGAGGTGCCCAATCGTTTCATCATAAGCTCCCTGATAAGAGTGATGGGTGAGCTTCAATTTTGTGGTTTACTAGCGTGTTACTGTTTGCGAATTTGTGATAGTCGCTCATGTGCTGAATGCTTTCTCGGAAAGCTTGTTTATACTATTAATAATATAGCAGGGAACCTAACTTAGAGGGAACCTAAGAGCCTAGCGTTAAGACAATTCCGTGCCCCACTTTCTGCCGAATTATGAGGGCGTTGCGTCTTAAGTGGCGAAACTCAATGTCTTTCTTTGCCTCGTTGCTAGTGCGAGGAAATGGAAATATTAAATATTTCCTCGTGCGGGATTTGAAGCCATAACCTGTCGCATTTACAATCGTACGCTTCCGCCCCTGTGCCACAACTGTCTTCTAATTCAATTGATTATTAATGTTTTTTTTTTTATTTTTGGCTCGTAAAAGAGTTTACGGGCGCCCACTAGTATAAATTCAGGGAACGTATTTCATCTTATTTAATTTCTGCGATGTCAAGACGCTCCTTTCTTTGAACGCTCTAGTAGCTACTCGCTTTTGCATTCTCATTTCCTAGTTGCGTCGTAATATTAAATAAGTCTATTTAACTTGCCAATAAAAATCTGTTTGTGATGAAAAATAGTTATTTTAAACAACATTTTCATTTAAGTTTCCCTTTTATCGCTGGAAATTGTATAAGAATTAGGTATATTTTATAAAACAAGAAGCCATAAGCTGACATTGTTTGTCGTTTATAAATTGTAATCTTTTTTTAAGTTCTTTTTAGCTTCATGATGTATTATTATTAGCAGTTTTTCAGAGAGAAATAGTGGCAAGACATTATGTTAAAAATATTTATTTAGAAAACGTATAAAAATTTAATAAAAACGTAGCGGGACTCCAACCCGCGCCACCTGAAAACTGATCAGGCGCTCCGACCACTAAGCCATACGTTCTCTAGAAATAAAACACTATGTTCCCCAGTTTTCGAGATATTACGTGTTGAGTGCCGGAACTCAAAGTCGTGTTTTGTTTTCTTATACGCTTCGATAAGAAAATAAAACGCGAAAATAATTCATTTCCCCGGGTGGGAATCGAATCTATTATCGTCGTGGTTACAGCCAGACGTTAGCTACATTATAGTATTGAATGAGATAAATAAATTTTCGCAACATATGTTGAAAACAATGTAAAATAAGAACTTTTCAGAAATTTAAAATAAACACACGAGATCGCATTACGACGATACGTTGAGACGTTATTATAAAAAGGAAGTCATAAAATCCAGATTAATAAAAATATATTTTTTAACGACTACAACGAGTTTATTTCATCACTGTTATCACCATTTCCTAATTAATAGCATGTGGTTTTCCACTTCCTGCGGGGGTGTCTATTATTTAGAGATAGGTCGCCCTCGGATGTGACTGTTTTGTTTTTAATATTGAATATAGGTTTTCAAAAATAAATATATTTATTTAATTTACTTACCTGGCTTCATGCTGTATATCTAGAGTGGTAGCCTGAGAGAACTGAGCGCTAAACGCTACGGCCTCTGCATACCTCTTTCGCCTCGTCCACTGCCATCAACTTCCTTCATACATACCCTCCAGGGGTCCTAACGTTTTTTACGTGACTTTCCTCCGGTATCTTTGATACTGTGTTTTCGAAAATCAACTGAGGCCTCTTTCTACCTCTCACTTTTAAGATATTTAACCTTTTATTAATAAAATGTAAAAAATGGATAATAATTCAAAATGGCTGTATTTTCCAGCTTATCTTACAAACTTAAGGAAATTAATTTATCATACCTCCAATTAGGGGAGTCGAGCCCACAACCATAACGCTTCCTCTTCTACTGCGCCACAATGTCATCAGTTAATAACTAAGTTCTAATATATCGATGCCATAAATCAGATTGGGAGTAGACTATCATGTATCAATACATCGTGCAACTGAACTGCATTAACTCCTTAATTGACCAATGTACGTCAGGTACGCCATTTCAATTTAACTATTTATCTTATGTATTACTATTTTTTTTTGTTTTTACATTGAAATAAATGTATATATAAACACAACTGTTGTGGGTTCGACTGCCACTCGAGGAAACTAATTATTTTCATTTCCTGAGTTGAGTTCCGCCGCCCAACACATAATATACACATAAGGTCTTAGAAATTGATCAGAAGGCGGGAGTGGCGCCACTTCCTCCTACCTACCCTGATATGTGGGGTATTTTTTTTACTTCACGGTGTACGTGAAGTAAAAAAAATAATTAAATTGTTGTAATAGATAACTGTATTTAAAATATAAATACCTACTTAAATAGAATTCGAATCAATACCAATCGATATTTATCAACTGTACCGAAGGGGTTTCGAGTAAAATCTATACAATTTTCATCAATTCATCTTTATCTGGAGACGCGTCAAGTGATTTTTCAAGCAGTGAAGGCAATCAAATAGCCCGAATAAACATACAAATAAGCATTTGAAAAATACGCGATGAAGTGTAGGTAGGGCTGGCTGTAGGCGACATGTAAATAAACGAAAGATTGAAAAAAGTTGTTTATTCTAAAAGTCACAGTAGGATTTGAGTCCTTATTATCAAATGTCTTGATTTATAATTTAAAAATGTTTTTTTACTTCACGATTTTTGGAGTTCCATACCCAAAGGGTGAAATGATATCCTATTACAAAGACTCTGCTGTCTGTCTATCTACCCGTCTATCACCAAGCTGTATCTCATGTACCGTTATAATTAGACAATTAAAATTTTCAATAAAATAAATATTATTGAGGCCGGTCGTGGCGCAGTGGCACGAGGTGTGACTGCAAAGCCGACTGGTTGTGGGTTCGATCTCCACTCGAGGAGATGAAATATTTACTTAAATTTATATTTCCATTTCTTCGCTCTGGTGTCTAGGTTAAGCGCGGCGTTGAGTTCTGTCACTCAACACGCAATGCCTCCAGAATTCGGCAGAAAGTGGGGAACGGAGTGTCTTAACACTTGGTTCTCTCTGCCTACCCTGCTGTGTGTGGGATACAGCGTGAAGCTAATTTAATTTAATTTAATAAATATTATATATTTTGTATGGTAGCCATACAAAAAACGTGATTTTTGCTCGTTTTTATATATAATGGATATAAATGTGCGCGAATCCAACTCACACTGAATGACATGCGAACAGTGTAATTTTAGTATACATATATAAGTTCCAATTTTACCCTTCAAATACAGAAGCCTAAAACCAAAAATCTGAATCAAATATCAACTTTGCTATTAAATTAACCTTACTATACGCTACCTACAATATAGTAAAGCATTCCTAATCATAAACCAACATAAAATCGAAACAATAAATAAGTACTTAGACATTTTTCCGCAAACACATACTAAGAGATCACTTTTCCATCTCTCTCTAGAGATAGAAACTGACGTCACGTCAGCAAGCTGATAACGTAAGTCAAAGCAAGTATCATTAATGCCTGATGGCGTGGGTTATAAGTTATTTGCGTATCAGATCTGAATACATGATATCACATGTTGGATGCATGACGTGTTTTTCCTACATCTCAAGTGGGAACCAAAATTGAATGACGATAGCTGCATGCTGAATGAGCATTGTGCGTGAAATGATCAATTATTTTCTACGAATTGACTTTTGTTGAATAAAATCAAGGGATATGTGAAATAATAATACTTACATATAGCAAGGTAGGTAAATATAACCAATTTTTAGATACTCCGCCTCCATACATTGTAAAGGATGCTCTCTCGCGAATTCTAAAATCTCAAAGATATAATTAAATATAATTTTACTTATTTAAAGAACGTAGAAAAATTTGAACCCGCGCCTCATGGAAACCATCCAAGCGCTCTAACCACTAAGCCATACGTTCATATCGAGCTACGTCGAAATTCTTATACGCTTGTTACGATTTATTTATTTTGCTAGCTCCTCTATAGAGAGATTTGTACCTTCAATTTTTTATACGTTTTCTAAATAAGTATTTTTCATTTCTAAGTGTGGAATAACATTTTAAAAATGTCAAAAATGCTTAATAAATAGTATTCTTTCTTGCCAAATGATAGTTCTAAGCAATTATCTTTAGGTAACGAAAATTAATGAAGATGTTAGCAACATAAATAAGTTTAACAAGCGTATCACAACGGATTGTCTTAACACTAGGTTCACTAACCAGCTGAGTGCGAGATACAGCATGAAGCTGATAGCGAAGGGATTACGAAGAGCGCTTGGACGATTTCCAAGAGTAGCGGGTTCAAATCCCGCTACGTTAAAATTTTTATATGTTTTCTAAAGAAGTATTTTTCTTTCCCGAGTGTGGAATTATAATTTAAAAATACTCAAACAATATTTTATAATTAAAAAAAAATATTACCCCCACTTAGGATCATTCCTGAAAACCAATTACGTTTACTGTCAAACACGGACAATGCACCACGGTGGCCTCATATAGCCTGAACTTTTACATTTCACATTATTTGGTAATATTGCCAAATAATTGAAAATCTAGATGGCGTCGTAGCTCAGCAGCACAGAATTATTTTTATTTCTTCGCTCATGTAACATGACAAAGAGCGGCGTTGAGTTCCGCAACTCAACATGCAATATTTCGGAAAATGGATAAGTGTGGAGTATCTAAACGCTAGGTTGCATTTTCTTAGCCTGTTTTTAGCGGGATAAAGTGTAAAGCTAAAAAAAAAAAACAAAAACTTTTAAAATCACATGACATGTCCCCAAATTCTATTTTATGGAGAAAACGGAGAACGCAATACATTATGATATTTAAAAGCACTCAACATGATTGACCTACTTTAAGATATCTTCAATTAATTTAGGTTCAGTAAGCCCACTCTGGAGCTCATTGGATCGACTGTGCGTATATGGAATATCTGTGTTTATTGGGATCCTTGAGACCCTTTAATCTTGGTATTGGTATTTATTGACATGTAACTAATAAGGAAGATAATCTTGGGTATAGTTTAGACGCTTAAAACTAATAGTCGACGCGATTGTATTCGTTAAATTTATTGTATTTTGGGTGTGGTGTGAATAGATGTTCCATTGTCTACCTAACTTAGCATCACGCTTGATCGCCAAACGCTTTAAACTTTGCTTTTAGATAATACTTCTCAAACTAATAATCAAAAACTCAAGGACAAATTAATCCATCATATATAACTTTTGATGTTAAACTTACCACTCGTTACTTTGATAGGAATACTTCATTATTTATATATTAAGTATTTTTAAGGTTCTAGCATCACTATGCACTATGTAAACACCCACCGAGGGCTCCGTACCAATTTCAGGATTGTAGGACAACAGAAAGTAAAAATAGTTGACGAAATTAAGTTAACGTGCAAATGTGCTGTTTTTGTACGAAATTAACTACAATTATAACTTTTGTTAGGATTTCCTATACACTTTTTCTTACTTTTTGATTTTTTTTCCTTTATTTGTATTGTAAGCGGTTATCCTATTTTTTACGCCTGCATATTCTTACATTGTGCACAATAAAGGATTTAAACAAATAAATAAATTCTCACTTGGTGAATTCATTATTACAGGTCCACGTGAAGTACCTTTACAGGTTTTGATTATGCGGAATATTTCACAGAAAATGTATTTTTGCTTTTGATTGTATCGACTTAGAAGCTTGTTTTTTTTCGCGATAAAAGGATATCGTAGACCTGAATGTTTGATGCTAATTTTAGGTTGATGCCTTTTAGTTAGATAGTCTTGACAGATGAACAGACAGGCAACAAAGTAGTTCTCTAATGATTCCGTTTTATCCTTTTGAGGTACGGAACACTAAAAATTACAAACAAAAAATAACAAAGTCTGAATGCTGATGTCTAAAAAAGGTATACGTCTTTAAATATCAAAAAAAAAACATAACATAGAAAGCTAAAGCTATCATTGAATAGCACATAAAAGTTTAATTTCTTCGTATGTTTTCTACACAACGTAAGGTTGGCGAAGTGAATTGTGCTCTTCTGGCACGCTTGATAAACGAAGATTTAAACAATTTTTATAATATTTTTATAATATAAGTAGAAGGCAAGAAATGGGTCAAAATAGTGTTGCAAGTTTTTATTAAACAAATTTATGTGGTTTAAAATTAACCATCTCTTATAAGCTTAACCCGTAGATTATAAAAGAAGGTTATTTTTTTTTATTCCTTTATAATCACACAAAATTAAATGTATTATTGAAAATTTATTAAATTACATTAAACACTATAATGAGCGTTGACCACAAAATGCTTACGCTACATTAGGCTGAATTACGAATACTTAATTAATATTATTTTGTATTTGCTAATAGATTTTACGTTTGAAACTTTTATTATTTTCTATATTACAGATAAGAGGCAGGGCACAAAGTGTGACTGTAAAATCTACTAGTTCTGGGTTCGATCCCCACTTGAAGAGATGAAATATTTATTTAAATGTATATTTCCATTTCTTCGCTCTGGTGTCGAGGCAAAGCGCGACGTTGAGTTTCGCCACTCAACACACAATGCTTACAGAATTCAGCGGAAAGTGGAAAACGAAGTGTCTTAACACTAGGTTCCCTCTGCCTACCCTGCTGTGTGCGGGATACAGCGTGAAGCTGATTCATTTATTTACGATTTATCTATATATTATAGAATATATTTTTTCTTAACCTTAAGTCACTTCTTTCTATAATTTTTCATACATTGCGTGTTAAGGAATATTTATCTCTATATATAATAAGACAGTAAAAATATTTTGTCTGTACATTTAGTAATTTTGACTGAAATGGATAGAGGGACACTTAAAAAGACTAATAGAAAGCAAAAAGATTTTTTTTGAATTTCT